>CM059188.1:62014400-62159275 GCA_030323885.1 Branchipolynoe longqiensis
AGTGTGGGACATGTATGGGTGTGTGCCTACTGCTGTCACTGTGAGGCACAGCCACACAGAGCAGTGTGGGACATGTATGGGTGTGTGCCTACTGCTGTCACTGTGAGGCACAGCCACACAGAGCAGTGTGGGACATGTATGGGTGTGTGCCTACTGCTGTCACTTTGAGGCACAGCCACACAGAGCAATGAGGGATACGGTGTGTGCCTACTGCTGTCACTGTGAGGCACAGCCACACAGAGCAGTGTGGGACATGTATGGGTGTGTGCCTACTGCTGTCACTGTGAGGCACAGCCACACAGAGCAGTGTGGGACATGTATGGGTGTGTGCCTACTGCTGTCACTGTGAGGCACAGCCACACAGAGCAGTGTGGGACATGTATGGGTGTGGCCTACTGCTGTCACTGTGAGGCACAGCCACACAGAGCAGTGTGGGACATGTATGGGTGTGTGCTTACTGCTGTCTCTGTGAGGCACAGCCACACAGAGCAGTGTGAGACATGTATGGGTGTGTGCCTACTTCTGTCTCTTTGAGGCACAGCCACACAGAGCAACGAGGGATACGGTGTGTGCCTACTGCTGTCACTGTGAGGCACAACCACACAGAGCAGTGTGATACATGTATGGGTGTGTGCCTACTGCTGTCACTTTGAGGCACAGCCACACAGAGCAACGAGGGATACGGGTGTGTGCCTACTGCTGTCTCTGTGAGGCACAGCCACACAGAGCAGTGTGAGACATGTATGGGTGTGTGCCTACTTCTGTCTCTTTGAGGCACAGCCACACAGAGCAATGAGGGATACGGTGTGTGCCTACTGCTGTCACTTTGAGGCACAACCACACAGAGCAGTGTGAGACATGTATGGGTGTGTGCCTACTGCTGTAACTTTGAGGCACAGCCACACAGAGCAATGAGGGATACGGGTGTGTGCCTACTGCTGTCACTGTGAGGCACAGCCACACGGAGCAGTGTGAGACATGTATGGGTGTGTGCCTACTGCTGTCACTTTGAGGCACAGCCACACAGAGCAACCAGGGATACGGGTGTGTGCCTACTGCTGTCACTGTGAGGCACAACCACACAGAGCAGTGTGGGACATGTATGGGTGTGTGCCTACTGCTGTCACTGTGAGGCACAGCCACACAGAGCAGTGTGGGACATGTATGGGTGGGTGCCTACTGCTGTCACTTTGAGGCACAACCACACAGAGCAGTGTGAGACATGTATGGGTGTGTGCCTACTTCTGTCTCTTTGAGGCACAGCCACACAGAGCAACGAGGGATACGGTGTGTGCCTACTGCTGTCACTGTGAGGCACAGCCACAAAGAGCAGTGTGGGACATGTATGGGTGTGTGCCTACTGCTGTCACTGTGAGGCACAGCCACACAGAGCAGTGTGGGACATGTATGGGTGTGTGCCTACTGCTGTCACTTTGAGGCACAACCACACAGAGCAGTGTGAGACATGTATGGGTATGTGCCTACTTCTGTCTCTTTGAGGCACAGCCACACAGAGCAACGAGGGATACGGTGTGTGCCTACTGCTGTCACTGTGAGGCACAGCCACACAGAGCAGTGTGGGACATGTATGGGTGTGTGCCTACTGCTGTCACTGTGAGGCACAGCCACACAGAGCAGTGTGGGACATGTATGGGTGTGTGCCTACTGCTGTCACTGTGAGGCACAGCCACACAGAGCAGTGTGGGACATGTATGGGTGTGTGCCTACTGCTGTCACTTTGAGGCACAGCCACACAGAGCAATGAGGGATACGGTGTGTGCCTACTGCTGTCACTGTGAGGCACAGCCACACAGAGCAGTGTGGGACATGTATGGGCGTGTGCCTACTGCTGTCACTGTGAGGCACAGCCACACAGAGCAGTGTGGGACATGTATGGGTCTGTGCCTACTGCTGTCACTGTGAGGCACAGCCACCCGGAGCAGTGTGGGACATGTATGGGTGTGTGCCCACTGCTGTCACTTTGAGGCACAGCCACACAAAGCAATGAGGGATACGGTGTGTGCCTACTGCTGTCACTGTGAGGCACAACCACACAGAGCAGTGTGGGACATGTATGGGTGTGTGCCTACTGCTGTCACTGTGAGGCACAGCCACACAGAGCAGTGTGGGACATGTATGGGTGTGTGCCTACTGCTGTCACTTTGAGGCACAGCCACACAGAGCAATGAGGGATACGGTGTGTGCCTACTGCTGTCACTGTGAGGCACAGCCACCCAGAGCAGTGTGGGACATGTATGGGTGTGTGCCTACTGCTGTCACTGTGAGGCACAGCCACACAGAGCATGTGGGACATGTATGGGTGTGTGCCTACTGCTGTCACTGTGAGGCACAGCCACACAGAGCAGTGTGGGACATGTATGGGTGTGTGCTTACTGCTGTCTCTGTGAGGCACAGCCACACAGAGCAGTGTGGGACATGTATGGGTGTGTGCCTACTGCTGTCACTGTGAGGCACAGCCACACAGAGCAGTGTGGGACATGTATGGGTGTGTGCCTACTGCTGCCACTGTGAGGCACAGTCACACAGAGCAGTGTGGGACATGTATGGGTGTGTGCCTACTGCTGTCACTTTGAGGCACAGCCACACAGAGCAATGAGGGATACGGTGTGTGCCTACTGCTGTCACTGTGAGGCACAGCCACACAGAGCAGTGTGGGACATGTATGGGTGTGTGCCTACTGCTGTCACTGTGAGGCACAGCCACACAGAGCAGTGTGGGACATGTATGGGTGTGTGCCTACTGCTGTCACTGTGAGGCACAGCCACACAGAGCAGTGTGGGACATGTATGGGTGTGTGCCACTCTGTCCTTGAGGCACACACCAAAGCAATGAGGGATAGGTGTGTGCCTACTGCTGTCATCTGTGAGGCACAACCACACAGAGCATGTGGGACATGTATGGGTGTGTGCCTACTGCTGTCACTGTGAGGCACAGCCACACAGAGCAGTGTGGGACATGTATGGGTGTGTGCCTACTGCTGTCACTGTGAGGCACAGCCACACAGAGCAATGAGGGATACGGTGTGTGCCTACTGCTGTCACTGTGAGGCACAGCCACACAGAGCAGTGTGGGACATGTATGGGTGTGTGCCTACTGCTGTCACTGTGAGGCACAGCCACACAGAGCAGTGTGGGACATGTATGGGTGTGTGCCTACTGCTGTCACTGTGAGGCACAGCCACACAGAGCAGTGTGGGACATGTATGGGTGTGTGCTTACTGCTGTCTCTGTGAGGCACAGCCACACAGAGCAGTGTGAGACATGTATGGGTGTGTGCCTACTTCTGTCTCTTTGAGGCACAGCCACACAGAGCAACGAGGGATACGGTGTGTGCCTACTGCTGTCACTGTGAGGCACAACCACACAGAGCAGTGTGATACATGTATGGGTGTGTGCCTACTGCTGTCACTGTGAGGCACAGCCACACAGAGCAACGAGGGATACGGGTGTGTGCCTACTGCTGTCACTGTGAGGCACAGCCACACAGAGCAGTGTGGGACATGTATGGGTGTGTGCCTACTGCTGTCACTGTGAGGCACAGTCACACAGAGCAGTGTGGGACATGTATGGGTGTGTGCCTACTGCTGTCACTTTGAGGCACAGCCACACAGAGCAATGAGGGATACGGTGTGTGCCTACTGCTGTCACTGTGAGGCACAGCCACACAGAGCAGTGTGGGACATGTATGGGTGTGTGCCTACTGCTGTCACTGTGAGGCACAGCCACACAGAGCAGTGTGGGACATGTATGGGTGTGTGCCTACTGCTGTCACTGTGAGGCACAGCCACACGGAGCAGTGTGGGACATGTATGGGTGTGTGCCCACTGCTGTCACTTTGAGGCACAGCCACACAAAGCAATGAGGGATACGGTGTGTGCCTACTGCTGTCACTGTGAGGCACAACCACACAGAGCAGTGTGGGACATGTATGGGTGTGTGCCTACTGCTGTCACTGTGAGGCACATCCACACAGAGCAGTGTGGGACATGTATGGGTGTGTGCCTACTGCTGTCACTTTGAGGCACAGCCACACAGAGCAATGAGGGATACTGTGTGTGCCTACTGTTGTCACTGTGAGGCACAGCCACACAGAGCAGTGTGGGACATGTATGGGTGTGTGCCTACTGCTGTCACTGTGAGGCACAGCCACACAGAGCAGTGTGGGACATGTATGGGTGTGTGCCTACTGCTGTCACTGTGAGGCACAGCCACACAGAGCAGTGTGGGACATGTATGGGTGTGTGCTTACTGCTGTCTCTGTGAGGCACAGCCACACAGAGCAGTGTGAGACATGTATGGGTGTGTGCCTACTTCTGTCTCTTTGAGGCACAGCCACACAGAGCAACGAGGGATACGGTGTGTGCCTACTGCTGTCACTGTGAGGCACAACCACACAGAGCAGTGTGATACATGTATGGGTGTGTGCCTACTGCTGTCACTGTGAGGCACAGCCACACAGAGCAACGAGGGATACGGGTGTGTGCCTACTGCTGTCACTGTGAGGCACAGCCACACAGAGCAGTGTGGGACATGTATGGGTGTGTGCCTACTGCTGTCACTTTGAGGCACATCCACACAGAGCAATGAGGGATACGGTGTGTGCCTACTGCTGTCACTGTGAGGCACAGCCACACAGAGCAGTGTGGGACATGTATGGGTGTGTGCCTACTTCTGTCTCTTTGAGGCACAGCCACACAGAGCAATGAGGGATACGGTGTGTGCCTACTGCTGTCACTGTGAGGCACACCCACACAGAGCAGTGTGAGACATGTATGGGTGTGTGCCTACTGCTGTCACTGTGAGGCACAGCCACACAGAGCAGTGAGGGACAGTGGTGTGTGCCTACTGCTGTCACTTTGAGGCATAGCCGCACAGAGCAGTAAGGGACATGCGTGTGTGCCGAATGCTGTCAGTGTGAGGCACATCCACACAAAGCAGTGAGGGACATGGGTGTGTGACTACTGATGCCACTGTAAGGCCTGCAAAGAGCATGTGTGGGCACGAGAACACATCGTTATCGACACGCTTCATGGGGTGGCCATCTCACCTAGGTCACTAAGTCACATTTACAACTATGTTAATGGCCAGTAAGCAGATAGCGACTATAATTAGACATACTTGACGGGTGTGTGTGCCTGTGTTTGGCTATGTGCGCGTCCTTACTGTAGGACGTGACATTGTTTTTGTGTGGAGTGATTCGATTTTTTAGAAATGGGAATTTCAATTATGGTAGACGGAAGGCTAAATCAATGGCATCAAACTGTGCCTTCTGAAAGATGTTCCTGTTCTATGTTGCTCGCGCTGCAATTATATAATAGCACTGTGCTAGTATAGACATAGTTAGTTATACATGGGTGTGTTATAATAGTTCTGTGAAATATTTGTACACGTACACAAAATGTGAGTATGCATGTACTATTTGTAGAATGTGTATACACTATGTGTACAATATGTTTACAATGTGTAGTATATGTGTACACTGTGTGTACAATATGTGCACAATGTATGTTAATAATGTATGTAGAATGTGTGCATAATGTGTAAATATGTGCACACTATTTATATGTGTGTGTGTTTTCGGGTAGGTTAGGTAGCGACATATATCTATTTTGTAAGTCTAGAGATTGGGTCACGGTGTCGGTAGTATGCTTGCAATATGCATACAGTGTGTATGTATGTACAATGTACAATATGTGAATGTCTCCATTATGTGTACAGTATGTGTACAATGTGTGCATGTGTACAACATGTGCACATTGTGTGTATGCATGCAATATCAAATTATATATAATATGTATACAGTATGCGTATAATATGTGTCCAATGTGTGTATGTGAATAAAGTGTTACAATGTGTACACAATATGTGTATCTGTGCAGTGTGTGTACAATGTGTGCATCTGTACAATGTGTTACAATGTCTGTATGTCAATAATGTGTGCATGGTGTGTGTATGTGTATAAAGGTGTGCAATGTGTGTATGTCAATCATGTGTACATAATGTCTCCACAATATGTATAGGTGAACAATGGGTGTACAATGTGTGTATATGAATGATGTGTGTAACATATGTGCAATGTGTATATGTGCACAACATGTGTAAATTGTGTGTATGTGTACAATGTGTATATGTTAATAAAGTGTGTGCAGTTTGTGTAAAATGGGTGTACACTGTATGAACAATGTTTGTATGTCAAGTATGTGTGTACAAGGTGTGCAGAATGTGTTTATGTGCACAATATGTACAATCTGTGTATGTTACTATTGGGTGTACACTGTGTGCAATGTGTATATGTGCACAAGATGTGTACAATGTGTGCATGTGTACAATATGTCTACAATGTGTATATGTCAATTCGATGTGTACGATTCGAGTAAGGAAGCCGGAGACCTGGTGGGAGTAAGGAGGTTTATTGACACAGCGAGGGAGGGCTACACAAGGGGGGTCTTAGTCCAACTCGTCGATGTCGAGCGGGGCCTCTTGGATGGCTGGAGGCTCTGAGGCCGCCGGAGCCGACCCCTATGCAGTAGTCCTTAAAAAAGAGGGTGGGTGGGCGTGGTGAAATGTTTCCACTGTGGAGGATCGCCAGTGAGTGCCTGTGCGGGGGGAGGTTCGGTAGGTGTTTGTCTTTGCCGCTTGGGGCGTGGTGGGTCCCCGGCTTCCCGCCCAAATGAACCACAATTCGAAATTATGTGCCGATTCGAGTAAGGAAGCCGGAGACCTGGTGGGAGTAAGGAGGTTTATTGACACAGTGAGGGAGGGCTACACAAGGGGGGGGGGGGTCTTAGTCCAACTCGTCAATGTCGAGTGGGGCCACTTGGATGGCCGGAGGCTCTGAGGCCACCGGAGCCGACCCAAAACACAGTGCTAAGGCTCGGGGGGCCTCAGAGGGGGCGAGGCGGGGGACGTATTCGAGCATGGCCGACGACTCCCAGGTGCCCTGCGCCATTATGGCCGCCAGGTCGGCGCCGCACATGGCGGATGCCTGGGCGGCCCCCTGCCATAGCCCGTGGAGGGTGAAGCGCAAAGCTTCCGGGACGCCCGCCTCCGCGAGTGCCTCCCCCACCATGGGGGTCAGTAGCTGAGGGGTCAATGGGGTGCCCGTGTCACATATGAAAGCCGGGTCGTCAGAAGGGGCCGGCCCGGAGCCAAGCGTGGAACGGTCACTTGGGCGAGCCGGGCAGAGCCGGCACGAACAGGGTGACAGCCTGTGAGGGGGTCCTTGATGGTCTTTGATGACGAGATGGCCACGTGCAGCCCCCCCGGGGCGCAGGTGACGTCGCCGCGTCGCACCGTATGGGGGCCCCCCCACCCGCCATGGGAGGGGGAGAGGAGGTTCGACTGGCGCATGAGGGTGAAGAAGCCGATGATGATGGCCACCCAAGGGACCACCCCCCGATGTCCCCGCCGCCATTTTGAATGGAATCATCAAGTTGCTCCTGGTCTTTCTCAGCCGGGATCTCCGTGTGGTGCGCTTCGGGGGCCTACCGGCCGGGCATGAGGTTCGCCGTGGCGCTGCATGGTTATTTATTCCTTGGGTGACTTTGTTTGACGTGGGTGTTGGATCTTGGGTGCCTTGGGAGGATAGTATGGGTCCTTGTTAACTTGAAATGTTTTCACCATGGAGGATCGCCAGTGAGTGCCTGTGCGGGGGGAGGTTTGGTAGGTGTTCGTCTTTGCCGCTTGGGGCATGGTGGGTCCCCGGCTTCCCGCCTGAATCAACCACAATTCGAAATTATGCGCCAATGTATGCATGTGCAAAGTGTGTACAATGTGTGGACAATGGGTGTGCAATGTGTGACTTTGTACAATGTGTGTATGTGTAGAATGTGTGTGTGTGTACAATGAGTGTACAATGTGTGTATGTGTACAATGTGTGTATGTGTACAATGTGTGTATAATATGTGTATGTGTACAATGTGTGTATATTAATAATGTGTTACAATGTGTGCACAATGTATGTATGTAAATAATGTATGTAGAATGTGTGCATAATGTGTGTACAATGTATGTACAATATGTGTATCTGTACAAGGTATGTACAATGTGTGTATGTGTACAATGTGTGTACAATGTGTGTATCTGTACAATGTATGTACAATGTGTGTGTACAATGCATGCATTGCATAATGTGTTTATGTGTACAATGTGTGTTCAATGTGTGTACAATGCGTGTATGCCAACAATGGGTGTACACTGTGTGTGTACAATATGTGTACAATGTGTGTATGTGTATAATGTGTGAATAATGTGTGTATGTGTACAATGTGTTTATAATATGTGTATGTGTACACTGTACGTATGTTAATAATGTGTGTACAATGTGTGCACAATGTATGTATGTTAATAATGTATGTAGAATGTGTGCTTAATGTGTGTATACAATATGTGTAAAATATGAGTATTTGGTCAATGTGTGGCTCTGTACATTGTGTGTACAATGTGTGTCTGTGTACAATGTGTGTACGATATGTGTATGTGTCCAATGTGTGCATAATGTGTGTATGTGTACAATGTGTGTGAACTGTGTGTACAATGTATTTATTTGTGTTCTGTGTGGCTATGCCTCACAGTGACATCAGTAGGCAAACACCCGTATGTGTCCATCACTGTTCTGCGCAGCTATGCCTCACAGTGACAGCACTAGGAATACACCTGTATGTGTCCCCTCATTGTACACACATTGTACACACATTGTATGTGTACAATGTGTGTACAATGTGTGTACAATCTGTGTACGTGTACAATGTGTGCATAATGTGTGTATGGGTACAATGTGTGTGCAATGTGTGTACAATGTGTGGCTGTCTACAATGTGTGTACAACGTTTGTCCATGTGCAATTTGTGTACAATGTGTGTATGTGTACAATGTGTATATGTATACAATGTGTGTATACCAGGTTGGAGAGCTTACCTCGATTGGGCTATGGTGTTTAAATCCCTCATTCGACCCACGGTTCAATTACCAAGGTCGAATTTTATAAAGGATTAGATAGCAGGTTCAAAAATATGGTTATGGCACACTGAGTTTTGGGATGTTTTCATATTGGAATACATCACTAGAAAGCCAAACATTATATCTAATTTCCTTGATATTCCTAGGACATTTAGTTGGGACCGGATTGAGTAAATTAACAGTGAATATTAGGAAATAATTCAGTAGTTACAACACATGCCTACAGGCCAGAACTGTCCATGATAGTACTGTGTTGGTGTAGCCATAAATCCCAAACAATAGAAGAACCTCCAGTCAACCATGGGGGTATATGCTGGTCTGTGGCCCACTCATATACTTCCACTTGCCACCAGGGGAGATCCTGTGGGGACTGTTGTACATCATTTAGATATATTGTTTGCATACCAATATATATATATGCATAATAAATAATTCACTGTGATTATGCATCTGATGCATAATCACGACAAAGATGGCTTGGCTTATCTTGCTGGTACAACATTAAAAAAAACTTACCTTAAATATTATTGTATTTGATTTATTTTATTGTTGGTTATCACTTTTTATTTCTATTCATATTATTTAAGGGAAGGCCAGTGCTGGGAAGCCTGGCACCGGCAGGCCGAGAGTCCCAACTTTAGCGGACTCGCCTTTACCCGACTCGACTTTGCCCGACCTGGCTTTACCCAACCTGGCTTTACCCTACCCGATTTTACCCTACTCGACTTTACCCTACTCGATTTTACCCGACTGTACTTTACCCGACCCAACTTTACCCGACTCTACTTTACCCGACTCTACTTTACCTGACTCGACTTTACCCAACTCGACTACATCCGACTCGACTTTACCCGATTCCCAAATAACCAATGTCTACCTTTTGTGCTGGGGGGGGGGGGGGGGGGGGGGGGGGGCTGGTAAACAAATACAGAAGAGGGGTGGAGGAGTTGCAATATACACAAAAAAAAACCTAAACTCTGAACATAAGCCATTACAAGAAGCAAACAAATCAGACACAAATAGTGAACTAGTGTGGACACTCATAAAACATGAGAAACAAGCTAATATAGCTGTATGGAGTCTATATAGATGGCCAAATGGAAACATCGAAGAATTCATCACACAACTGGAGACATCCCTAGAAAGCATGTCGAAACTGACAAAGGCTGAGATATTCTTACTAGGGGATTTCAACATAAACTACAAAACAAACAACAAAAACAAACACTCACTACAGAACTTAATCAAAGGCAGAGGGTTAAAGCAAAAAATGAGTGAGCTAACAAGGTTAGGAGAGAACAGCTTGATAATAGACCTAATAATAACAGACTCAAATCATACCCACACCTCAGGAACAAGAAACTGGGGCATTAGCGATCATGAATTGATATATGTTACTGAAAGAAAATAAAAACAAAAAACAAAACTACTCCCCATATGGGTAGATCATACAAAAACTACACAAAAGAGGCACTATAAACTCATCTGAAAGAGAAAATTAAATTGCCATTTCCAACTGAGATAGGTGTAAATGACCAATGGAACAATATCATTGGGGAAGTCAGAAAGCATCTGGACACTACCTGCCCAATAAAAAAAACTTAAAATTGAAAACAACCAAGACCCATGGGTGACCCCAGAATCAATCAACCTAATTATGGACAAATATAAAACAGATAAATTAGCCAAAGCATGCGAGCGACTACTAGACATAGAAAACTACCATAAAGCAAGAAATCATAGCCAGAAATCAGTGAGAAAAGCCAAAAGACAGTACATTGTCAAACAAGACCAGCAATGGGGGAAAAACTTGCACAAATTCTGGAACAATGTGAAAATGCTAATACCAAATAAGAAAAATAAAGAATGGATTACCCTTTACAACAATGAGGGGATGGAAATCAGCAACAACATTGCTGCTAATATAATGAACAAACATTTTTCTACCATAGGCAATAAACTATCCAAACAGTTCAACACAAACTGGACCACGAAAGCACCACAATTAAACACAGACATTGGAGATTACACAACCACAATAAAAGAGATAAGTGAGCTCATAAAATCAATTGATTGCAACAAGCCTTCAGGCATTGAAAATACCTCAAGTGTAGTATTGAAAGATGCATTCGGATGCATCCCAGATGTTATATGTGAGCTATACAACAAATCGTTCACAGAAGGTACTTATGTGGACTGCTGGAAACTAGCGAAAGTAACACCCCTCCACAAAGGAGGGGATAAACAGGTATTGGGAAAACATAGACCGATCTCCATACTCCCACTGCCTGGTAAACTAATGAAAAAAATAATGCATAGAGATATTATGGACCACCTAAATGAATACAAAATATTAAACAGTAAACAGGGTGGTTTCAGAAAATACCACTCGACAATAACAATAATTGCTAACTTAAATATTGATATTGCAAACAGTATCAATAAAAAGAACCTAGTGGGTGCAGCATTCATAGACTTCAGCAAAGCATTTGACATGGTGGACCACCCTTTCCTAAGGAGCAAACTAACCCAAATGGGAATAATGGGAGTAACAGGAAAATGGATAGCGAGCTATCTAGAATTCAGAAAGCAATGCACCACAGTAAATGGATCCATATCCAATGAGGAAAAGATAACTTGCGGAGTACCCCAAGGGTCAGTCCTGGGGCTACTTCTCTTCCTCATATATATTAATGATCTAAACAACTGGCTAGAAATTGAAAACATTAAACTATATGCAGATGACACTGTGGTATATGCTGCAGGCAAAACAACCGAAGAAATAGAAACAAAACTGAATCTAACACTAACAAAACTAATCGAGTGGTGCCAACTAAATAGGATAACCATAAACAACAGCAAGTCAAAAACAGTACTATTTGGTACCAGGCTAACAAGTAACGAGAAAATAAAGTGTCTTCTGGGAAACACCGAACTGGAACAAGTAGACAACTACCGATATCTGGGAGTGGATCTAGACAGACACCTAAATTATGACCTCTGCATAACAAATACTATCAAAAAAGTAAACCATAAAATATGGCTACTGGCTAAACTGAGATACTACATGACTGAAAACATGGCAATTAAAATATATAAAGGCATGATCCTCCGCTACTTTGACTATGGCGATGTAGTATACATGGGAGGAAATACAAAACTATTAAACAAACTACAGGTGCTACAAAATAGAGCCCTCAAAGTATGCCTTCAGGTGAACAAAAGATATCCCACAATCGAATTACACAAAAAATGCAATGCAACACTACTAACGAATAGAAGGGAAACGCACCTCAAAATACTGGCACACCATTACACCACAAAACCAGGCTACACAGCAACCCCCCGTAGGGACACCAGGCAAATGGCAGCCCCAGTGCTACTGACAGCAATAAGTAACACCAAAATCTATGAGAGAAGTGTACTGGCCATGGCGGCACATGCCTGGAATAATCAACCCACACAACAATGGGCAATCAAAAGCATGGACCACTATAAAAGGTCCTTAAAGAAAACATAATACACAACCACCTACTGAAGAAACAATATCTCACCTGATCTTGGGCGCAGTCACTGCTTGCTGTGTTCTGGCACAAAAAGCAAAACACAGGCCAGAAAAGATGGTAGATATTACAAATACGGAAACTAGCCCTACTAAGTACTATGGAATTCGAAATGACTATCACCATAGGGCGCAATCCGTCTGGGTATGTGTACTGGCACAAACCAAAGCAGAACAGGCAGGCCATGGTCATGCATCCGAATCACCCTGAAATACAAAATGGCTAACCATACAACACAGCCATCCCACCTAGTCGCAGTCCTGAAGGGTCCAGGGGTGTTCTGGCACACTGGTGTACTATCTAAGGACAGGGCATGGGTGAAAGGATGCTGTAACAAACCACAATGGGATGGGATCCTCTCCCACAGGCCTATATGTCATCTGCGTAGATGTACATAGTAGGCTAAGTTATCATATACAGGTTAGGAAAAAACTTGAAAATTAAAAAAAAAACTAATATAGAAACTACTAACACCCAAAACCGCAAAGGTTGGCCCGGGAAAGATCAGGTAAAGACTCCTGAGTACGGGACCAGACCAATCCAGTATCACAGCTGTCCAGCATTGAAAACAAGCACCCTCACGGGAGCTTATACGTAATGGGCAGAATACAAAAAACTTACGTCACAAAAAAAACAACAAGAAAAGACAAACAAACAAACCAATGACTTTATCGGACCCGACTTTACCGGACCCGACTTTACCGGACCAGAGTTTACCAGACCCAACTTTACCAGACCCGACTTTAGCAAACCCGACTTTAGCCGACCCAACTTTAGCTGACATGACTTTACCCATCCCGACTTTACCTGACCCGACTTTACCCGATCCGGCTTTAGCCGACCCGACTTTACTTGACCCGACCCTACTTGAACTGACCCATCTTGAACCGACTCGACTTGAACTGACCTGACTTGAACCGACCCGACTTGAACCGACCCGACTTCACCCGACCCGACTTCACCTGACTCGACTTGAACCGACCCGACTTCACCTGACCTGACTTCACCCGACCCGACTTCACCTGACCCAAGCCGACTTCACCTGACCCGACTTCACCCGACCTGACTTCACCTGCCCGACTTGACCGAACCCGCCTTCACCCGACCCGACTTCAACCGACCCGACTTCACCCGACCTGACTTCACCCGACCTGACTTCACCCGACCCGACTTCAACCGACCCAAGCCGACTTCACCCGACCCGACTTCACCCCACCTGACTTCACCTGCCCGACTTGACCCGACCCGACCCGACTTGATCCAACCCGACTTGGCCTGACCTGAGTTGACCCAATGGGTCAAGTCAGGTCGGGTGATGTCAGGTCGGGTAAAGTCAGGTCGGGTAAAGTCAGGTCGGGTAAAGTCAGGTCGGGTAAAGTCAGGTCGGGTAAAGTCAGGTCGGATAAAGTTGTGTCGATTAAAGTAGAGTCGGTCATGTCATCAATCAATAGTTCCATCCTCTAGTCGAGGGTTGGATGCAATGGTTCTCCACTTGTCCCGATGTTGTGCTGTTCTGATAGACTGTGAATAATTCAAGCCTGTCCACTGTGAAATATTTGTAAACCATGATGTTCTTGGTCTCCCTCTCCCTCTGCTGCCATTCACCTTCCCTTCCAACAATGTACGGTATATTGAACTCTGACGAATGATGTGGCCAAAATAAATAAGTTTCTTTGTCTGTATAGTGGCAAACAAGCTTTTCTTATTTTTAATTTTTCTGAGAACTTCTTTGTTGGTGATCTTCTTTGTCCATGATATTTTCATCATCCTTCGATAAGTCCACATCTCAAATGCTGCTAAACGTTTGTACATTTTCTTAGAGATTGTCCATGTCTCTGCCCCATACATTAGAGTAGACCACACATAACACTGAAGAATACGCTTCCTTGTTTGTATTAATATCTTACTTGATGTTAACACTCTATACATTTTGGAGAATGTTGTTCGGGCTATTGTTATCCTTCTTTTAATTTCTTCCTCACATCTCCCATCATTTGTAATCTTTTGTCCGAGATATATGAATTCGGATACTTGTTCTATGTTTGTGCCATCTATGGTTATATTGACATTTGGTTTATCTGTCTTTTTACTTATAACCATTGTTTTGGTCTTCCTGGCATTCATCTTCATGTTGAATAGTATTCCAGCTTTATTGATTCTATTCACTATATCTTGTAGGTTTTTCTCACTGTCTGCTAGTATTACACTGTCATCGGCATATCTAAGATTGTTGACGTTCATGCCACCTATTGTCACTCCCTTGCAATCTTCAATGTGTCTGAAAATCATCTCTGTGTACAGGTTAAATAGACATGGTGACAATACACACCCCTGTCGAACTCCTCGTTTAATCATAACTTCATCCGATAGGCCCTGCTCCATTTTTATAAATGCACGTTGTGTCCAGTATAAGTTCACAATTAGTTTAATGTCTTTGCCATTGACACCAATATCTTGTAAACATTTGATTAACAGTTCATGATTGACTCGGTCGAAGGCCTTCTCATAGTCAATAAAGCAGGCATAAACATCCTGGTTCACTTCACAATAACGTTCACAAATCATTCTCATATTGAAAATCCCTTCACGTGTACCTCTTCCAGATATAAACCCACTTTGTACGTTACTGATTTGTTCTTCAATTTTCTGTCTGTTTCTCAGTAAAATTATTTTCAGGATCATCTTCAACATATGACTCATCAGGCTTAGTGTTCTGTACTCAGTACACAATGTTGGTTTTAGCTTCTTTGGGAGTCGTACAAATATGGATTCATTCATATTCAATGGTATAAATCCAGTCTCATAGATGTCAGTTACTAGCTTATGAATGATTTGAATCCCCACTTCATCTAGTCCTTTTATCATTTCTGATGTTATCTGGTCACTTCCAGGAGCCTTACCTGCCTTTAGATCATTGATAGCCTTCTCAACCTCTGATACTAATATAATATTCCCATCTTCTTTCTCAATTGTGGGTGGGTTCCCTCTGTCATCATTGTATAGTTCGTTTACATATTCTTCCCATCTGGACTTTATTTCATCTTCTTCAAAGAGCATTTTGCCGTCTTTGTTCTTGATACATTTACTGCTTCTCTGTCTGTATCCTTGACCTGTTATCTCTTTCACTTTCTTGTGCATCTCTCTTGAACGATGTTGAGACTCAAGTTGTTCCACTACTTCACACTTCTTATTCCACCATTCATCTTTAGCTTTTTTGCATTCATCTTCTATTTCATTCTTCAGGTGTTTGTATTTAGGTGGATCAGTGGTTTTCACTTTCTTCCTTTCTGCCATCTTTTCTAGTATGGTTTGCGTCATCCATGATTGCTTTGTCTCTCGTTTTTTATTTGGTAACACCTCCTCTGCTGACTTGACCATGCTTTCTCTGAGAGCTTCCCATTCCATTTCAATGTTGTTATACTCTCTCTGAGGAGTTTCTTCATTCATCAGTACACTGAATTTGTTATGAACAGAGACATTATACTTAGTTCTGTATTTTGCATCTTTTAACATGTTCATATCCATTTGAATGTTGTTTTTAATTTTGTTCTGCTGTTTCAATTTCACTACCATACTGATTACTACTGGATTATGATCCGAACATATGTCAGCACCTGGATATGTCCTTGCCTGTTTGATACAATTTCGATATCGTTGGTTGACAAGAATGTAATCGATCTGGTTCCGACATACATCACCAGGGCTCTTCCATGTATATAGTCTTCTCTTTGGATGTTCAAATAAGGTGTTAGCAATTACTAGTTTTGATGTCAAACAGAAATTTATCAAGTATTCACCACGATCATTTCTCTCACCTAAGCCAAATCTTCCTGTTACTGGATATTCATGTTGTTCTCCAACTTTCGCATTCCAATCGCCCATAACAATTGTTATTTCTCCAGACTTGGTGTATTCCATTACCTTTTTGATGCTGTCATAGAACTCGTTGACTTCTTCATCATCGTGATCTGAGGTTGGTGCATAAACTTGCAGAATGTTTATATTGAACGGTTTTCCCCTCAGCTTCATCATAATAATTCTGTCAGATACTGGCCAGAATCCAATCATTGTGGCGGCAATGGACTTCTTCATCATAATTCCAACGCCATACTGATGTTTTTCATCTCCAGAATATATCATATCTACCTCACTATCACCTATCCTCCCGTCACCCGTCCATCTCGTCTCAGCTATACCTAGGATGTCAAGGTTTAGCGCTGTCATTTCCACTTTCAGGTTGTCATATCGGCCTGGTTTGTACAATGTTCGTACATTCCATGTACCAATCTTTAGCACCTTTCCTCCAGTTTTCAGTTGCCTGACATCAGATGCATACCTTCCTATTTTAGGCTTTGGGTTTACATTGTCATTACTAGGTTTCTTAATAGTTGAAGGAAAGGTGCCTCCACTGTAGCTATTAGAAGGCTTCCCCGCAGAGGGACCAGAGTTGTCTCCATCTCTAAATTTGTTTCCATTAATTACCATTGCTTACTATGGGTAAATACTTGGTAGGTTCCCCTTCCTTTCCAAGGTGACTGGCCACTTACTCATCTTTGTCAGAGTGTGCCCTGATGAGCCACATCATCTTGCTGTTACACCTTCAAAGCTATTGATCTTCTAACTCATCTGCTGCTCCAGTCTTCATGCACTTGAAGGGGTGACATCCCCTGACCACACCAACAAAGTTGATGTGCACCGCACTTAGTTTAGGCCGACAATTGAGTCGGTATGGCCGCTGGTGTGCACTACCAACTTCTGGTCTTCCCATAAATGGGACTAGCCGCATGGCAGCGGGGGTTTTAGATCAGAGTTTACCTTCTCCTAGATGAGCAGTCAGCCAAGATTGACGAGCCCCACCTGCCCGATCATGTAGAGTCGGGTAAAGTAGAGTTGGGTAAATTAGAGTCAGGTAAAGTAGAGTCAGGTAAAGTAGAGTCGGGTAAAGTAGAGTCTGGTAAAGTAGAGTCGGATAAAGTCAGGTCATGAATAGTCAGGTCGGGTAAAGTCAGGTCGGGTCCAGTCAGGTCGGGTCCAGGCAGGTCGGGTCCAGGCAGGTCGGGTCCAGTCAGGTCGGATGAAGTCAGGTTGGGTGAAGTCAGGCTAGGGAAGTCAGGTCGGGTCCAGTCAGTTATGGTCAAGTCAGGCGGGTCAAGTCAGGTCGGGTAATATCAGGTCGGGTAATGTCATGTTGGGTAATGTCAGGTCGGGTAATGTCAGGTCGGGTAATATCATGCGGGTAAAGTCAGGTCGGGTAAAGGCAGGTCGGGCAAAAGAGAGTCAGGTAAAGGAGAGTCGGGTAAAGTCAGGTTGTGTAACGTAAAGTATTATTGCCATTTTTATCATTATATTGTTATTATTATCATCGCTATTATCATTATTATTATCATTGTTATTATCAATATTATTGTCATTATTATTACCGTATCATTTTAATTATTATTAGCATCACTTTTAGATTTACATATACATGTATATAAATATATATATATATAATTTTTAAGTGGGTGGGACAGGCGAGAGGCTGAGGCGTGTCAGCTGAATAGGCCAGGTGGCAGCACCAGGCAAGGAAGGGAGCCTGACCAGCCAGATTGAGTCGGAGAAATGAAGTGTCAGTAGTTGAGAAGTGTCAGAACATGGTGCAACAGGGGCACAGTTAGAGGATAATCAGTTTATGGATAATTTACGCACGCGGACAAACAAGAGCGAAAGAGTAAGTGATTTAAAAAATTTTTAATTTGGAGTACATAACCTGCAGGCAGGTCGAGCAAGTGGAGTACATGATCGTGATCGGTTATCGTATCGTGAGGCAGGTCACAGTGTAAGTATAACAAGTAACATGAACAGTGGAATGACTTGATATGAGCAAGTATAAGTGGAATCAGGATAAGTAAGAAATAACAGGATAATTAATGGAGTAGATGATCGTGATCGGATATCGCGTCGTGAGGCAGGTCACAGTGTAGGTATAACAAGTATCATGAAGAGTGGAATAACTGTTGATATGATCAAGTATAAGTGGAATCAGGATAAGTAAGAAATAACAGGATAATCAGTGGTAGGAGAAGTTAAATGTTATAGTGGAGGAATACATGCTAGCTGAGGAGAAAAGGAGAATAGTGGAGATGAGGAGACTTAACACAACCAGCAGCCCTCAACCCCTCTAGTATCGGGAGGGTGGGTGGGTGAAGCGACTGGCACGGTCGGGTGAAAGCGGGAAAGTGAAGAAACCAGACCGTCATACACCAAAAGTAGTGCAGGGTTGGTAAGTAGTCCGTGAAAATAGTGCAGGTGTCCACGTTCGTAAATTATCTATGTTGACTAGTCAACATACCCAATTTACGCACGCGGACAAACAAGAGCGAAAGAGTAAGTGATTTTAAATTTTTTAAATTTGGAGTACATAACCTGCAGGCAGGTCGAGCAAGTGGAGTACATGATCGTGATCGGTTATCGTATCGTGAGGCAGGTCACAGTGTAAGTATAACAAGTAACATGAACAGTGGAATGACTTGATATGAGCAAGTGTAAGTGGAATCAGGATAAGTAAGAAATAACAGGATAATTAATGGAGTAGATGATCGTGATCGGATATCGCGTCGTGAGGCAGGTCACAGTGTAGGTATAACAAGTATCATGAAGAGTGGAATAACTGTTGATATGATCAAGTATAAGTGGAATCAGGATAAGTAAGAAATAACAGGATAATCAGTGGTAGGAGAAGTTAAATGTTATAGTGGAGGAATACATGCTAGCTGAGGAGAAAAGGAGAATAGTGGAGATGAGGAGACTTAACACAACCAGCAGCCCTCAACCCCTCTAGTATCGGGAGGGTGGGTGGGTGAAGCGACTGGCACGGTCGGGTGAAAGCGGGAAAGTGAAGAAACCAGACCGTCATACACCAAAAGTAGTGCAGGGTTGGTAAGTAGTCCGTGAAAATAGTGCAGGTGTCCACGTTCGTAAATTATCTATGTTGACTAGTCAACATACCCAATTTACGCACGCGGACAAACAAGAGCGAAAGAGTAAGTGATTTAAAATTTTTTAAATTTGGAGTACATAACCTGCAGGCAGGTCGAGCAAGTGGAGTACATGATCGTGATCGGTTATCGTATCGTGAGGCAGGTCACAGTGTAAGTATAACAAGTAACATGAACAGTGGAATGACTTGATATGAGCAAGTGTAAGTGGAATCAGGATAAGTAAGAAATAACAGGATAATTAATGGAGTAGATGATCGTGATCGGATATCGCGTCGTGAGGCAGGTCACAGTGTAGGTATAACAAGTATCATGAAGAGTGGAATAACTGTTGATATGATCAAGTATAAGTGGAATCAGGATAAGTAAGAAATAACAGGATAATCAGTGGTAGGAGAAGTTAAATGTTATAGTGGAGGAATACATGCTAGCTGAGGAGAAAAGGAGAATAGTGGAGATGAGGAGACTTAACACAACCAGCAGCCCTCAACCCAACAATTTCCCGAGGGCTGATGGTAGGACAGAGATGGGAGAAGGGGCCAGAAAGCAGAGACGGCACCACTAGGCCATGGACCCGGTTCTTTTATGTCTTCAAGCGTCAGTCCTGCTGCAACACAGCCCTGGACAGCTCCCATCTGGAGACTGTGCATCATGCCCGAAGAGGACTGCATGGAGATGGAGAGGAGTTTTGCTAGTCGAGACAGGTGAGAGGAGAGCCTTTGGGTAGGAGGAAAGCCAGTGACGATGCGAGCGAGACGTCGGCAGAACCTCTGGTATGAATGTAGATGCAGTGCTTTTTCGCGCAACTCCCTCCGGAGAGTGCTGCTGACCAAGCTGAGACTACCTGCAGGTGGTGTGTCATGCTGTAGCCTGGAAGATAGAAGCAGAAGAATGACTAACTTCCAGGCGCTAAGGAAAGAAGTGGATTAGAGGAAGAAATCAAAATTGTTTAAGGAGAAAAAGAGATCGAGACGTTTTAACTGAGCTCAACGAACTCCAGCAATGTAGCCTCCTTAAGCTTCTGGCTATGAGGAAGCCTACTTAAGTTGCCCAGGAGAACCAATGCCTCCCCTTCTTCATGGATAATTGTTATCATACAAGTTTTATCACGGAGATCAGCCAGATCTGTTTCGCTAGCGCTGCAAGAACTGGAACCCTCCCTGCACCTGAGGAGAGCAGTTGTTGGAGATGAAGATTATCAGTGTTAACTACTACATTGACATTTCACTGGTCAGAAGGGACTAGATAGGTGAATGCTGTGATTAAGTTAAAAGCTTCAAGCTGAATAATGACCTTAAGCATCCTTAGTAACGGGTCAGGGTATTCAGCTGCATATTAAGCAACTGGAGAGAAGCCCCTCCAGCCTTGAGTGTCAAGTCACACTATTACCAGTCAGATACTGGCATGATCGGGAGTAGGACAGGTTTTAATTGATGGCCAGCTCAAAGTGAAGAAAAAACGGGCCGGTGATTGGCAGTCGCTATTACTGAAATAAGGACAGGTGAGCAAAAGCTAGTAACAGGAGCTTAATGAAATTGTCACTTCTTGCACCAAGTCAAATTCTGTTATTTAGGAGCATGACTATTCGCTGGTAACATCACGTTCTATTAATTATGAATGTGAATTAATCACGAGACCTTGCTCAATTGACGAAAATGAGGCGGGGAGCAGGAGTTACTGTAGTATTATCAGAGTAACGGATAGCGGTGTCACCTGGGTTAACCGTTGGAACTAATGAGGTTGATTACAAACCAGGCATCGAGACGAGTCGGTAGAAAAGTCACTGCTGTAAAGACACATAAACAAGAGTAATAAAACAAAAGCACAATGAAGTTTCACTGCTTCAGATTAAATCTGTTACTCAGAATTATTCATGCTAAAACAACTTCTGTCATCTGTGAAGGTGACATAATACTGAGAATGCTAAAATGATCAAAATATGCTGTTGCGCAGCAGTCATCCCCTCGGTAAGCACACTCGTGATACAAGAAAATCTTTAACAAAACACAATCTTCCACTGCTTCCGGTCAAATTCTGTTATTATGGTGACTCTTCAATGTTACCATTACATTCTGCTAATTATGATGCTGACTTAATAGTGAAGGAGTGCTATACCACAAGCAGTGAGCGGTGAGCAGCAGTCTATAGTATTACTCAGAATGAGCCTAGTGGCGCTACCTGTTTTTTTTTTTTTTTACCTGTTGGAACATTACTGGTAAGCAGCAGTTGTCAGCTCATTAACGACACTTGTGATGCGAGCAAATGTTAAGGAAACATCTTCTACTGCTTCAGGTCAAATTCTGATATTAGTGTAAGCATTCAGGACTACCACTACATTCAGTTAATTATGAGCATGAATTAATAACAAAGAGTGGTAAAAATTACAACATGGAGACTGCCCACCGACAGGGACTGGGGGAAGGCGGGTATATCGGGTAAAGACAACTAGCAGCAACAGCTAGCAAAGAGCATGCAGCGGCGAGAGAACCCACTGGCAGCGACTTGGAACGATGAGTCAGCAGGTGATGACAGCTAGCAGAGCCTGGGATGGAGGCCGGGAACATCAGGTGACGGCAGCTAGCACAGACCGGGCAGCATTAGGCCAACCCACCGGGAGAGATGGGGATCGTAGCAAGTCGGTACAACAATCACTCTTACTAGTGTTGTAACAAGTCGGTGGACAGCCACTATCACTGCGGTAAATACACATTAACAAGCATAACAAGGATAATAAGCACAATGAAAATTCACTGCTTCAGAGCCACCGTGTTATTTAGTACTATTCATTCCTAATATCGACTTCTGTCATCTATGAGCATAACATAATAATGAGTGTGTTACAATGGTGACATGTACTGGTGAGCAGGAGTTGTCACCTCAACAACCACGCCCGTGATGGGATCAAATGTTAAAGAAAAACATCTACCATTCCTTCAGGTCAAAATCTGATATTACTGTAAGAATTCACTACTACAATAACATTGTTTAATTATTAGCATGACTTAATAATACTGAGGATGGTAAAATGACAAACATTGAGACACTCCACCGGCATGTACTGGGGAGGAAGCCAGTGATGTTGGGTGAAGACAGCTACCAGTGACAGCTATCCATGACCGTCCAGCGTGGAGACAATGTGATGAGCGGTAGCGTGGCAAGTGGCAATGACCGTCACCGCAGCATACATGGTTGAGCAAAGAATAATAAGGGAAATCATAATGAAGTTTCAGTAGTTCATATCAAATTCTGATAATTACGAGTATTCATCGCTAAACCTAAGGTCGCATTCTGATATTTCCGGGCATGACTATAATGAGACTCCTAAAATGATTTGAAATGAACCGGGAACAGCAGTCAGTTCCACCACGACAACATATGTGAGCAAACGTTAATAAACACTAAATATGATGAACTTTGACTGCTTCATGGCAAGTTCCATTATTTATGACTAGTAACAGCTAAGTCACATTCTGTTATTTATGCATAAAATAATCATGATACTGGTAAATTGAATAGAAGTGCACCGGCGAGCAGCAGTCACCGCCACCGTGGTAAAAGAGAAGGGAGGAAAATATATAAATGAACGGCAAATGTAATGAATTCCGACTGTCATGTCAAAATAATTACAACTATTCACAGCTAACGTGAAAGTCTAATATGAATAAGCAATACTTAGGACCGACCCGCCCAGAATAGTCAGAATTAGGAAACTGTCTAGACTGCGCGCTGACAAAACGGGGTCGAGTGCCAACCACATACCCGTGGCACCCGAGTTTGGAATTTATGGTATGTTCACTACACGCAGTGCAAGACTAAATTAATAGAACTACAGAACAAATTGGCATAGCCAACACGTTTGGAATTACAAACTAATGTAGTGACATATACATATAACAGCTCGGAGAACTATTTAATTAATATTATGCGATTCAAGACAAGTCTAAAAATGGCAGCCGCCAGGCTAAGTTGGCAGAACCGGCTCACGTGCAGCTACCGGCGTCACCCTCACCGGCGCTGGAGGCGTCCCCAACCCAGCCACCTCACGCGACACTCTCCCGCTCCTTCCTGCATGCCTCTGAAATACTACCGACACTCTTGCAGACAACCAGAAGGCCTACCCTTTTCTAGAAATGAACCGGCGAGCAGCAGTCACTGACACTGTCACCACAGTAAACACAGGTGTCCCCTCAGTACATGTGAAGCACTATTGTTGGCATCATAGCGTGAAAACGAGTGACCCGGTAGGCTACAAGCGGGGCTGAAGCGACTGGCACGGTCGGGTGAAAGCGGGAAAGTGAAGAAACCAGACCGTCATACACCGAAAGTAGTGCAGGGTTGGTAAGTAGTCCGTGAAAATAGTGCGAGTGTCCACATTCGTAAATTATCTATGTTGACTAGTCAACATACCCAATTATACTCGCATAATGCTTATACAGCACATATATACGGACATAGATATAAATATACATATACACATACATATGTGCATACATATAAATATACATATACCTATGTGTATATAAATATTACATATGCATCTATCTATATATATGTATATATTTACATGCATTCACATCTACATATATGTATTCATATATACATATGGAGACCTATATATGTGACTACATAATTATATGTATATATATATGTGAATACATGCTGTATTTAGAGAAGTCTGCATCACATATATTAGAGTGGTCCTCCATTTGTCACTGGTAAGTTAACCCATGTGTATTGTGTTTCACTCTCAGACTTATTGCAAGGGGCCTAAGCTCTGACACTTTAACACTTAGATTTTAACCAAAAACTGCCAAGGAAAGCTTTCACACCTCAGGTTGCCAATGGTTCTCTGGGCTGCACCTCCACTGACAGCTGAGCTCACTGAGTGTGAATGTGTCAGAGCTTATGCCCTTGGAATAGGTGTGAGAGTGGATTGGATTTGGTTTATAAGGGTCTGTGCCACAGTACACTGCACACACATATTTCTGAAGGCACACACTACACAACAGTCAACTTGCTACTTGCAAATGGATTACCATTGTGAAGGATCTGGCACAGTCATTCTTACATTTAGGAACACTGGTAAGTTATTCTTCACCTGATATTGCAATATTATGTATATATTATATATAATACATACATAAGTATGTGCATATATGCATATATACATATAGCTTTAAAAGTATGTGTATGTGTACATTTACATGCATAATCAAAAATAAAATACATAAAATATAAATGGAATATTATTTAGGGTAATGACAGTGTTTGGTTACAATCTGAGTGTGAAAGTGTCAGAGCTTAGGCCCCTTGCATTGTTGGAGGACCACCCTAAGATATATGTATATCTATGTATATATATGTATATGTATTTTAATATATATGTTAAAATACAATAATACAGAGGTGGGCTGTACTGTTAGCAGAGTATGCTTGCCCCATAGAATATATGTCTGGAAAGGACAATATATTTGCAGATATACTATCACGTCTCAGACCTGATAGGGTGCTGGAAGAGGATGAAAGAATGTCATCAGTAGAGATTGCGCTCTGGGGAGAAGAGGTATCATTAGAATATTATGGGATAGATTTGGAGCAACTGAAGGTAGAACAGAGGAAAATGAAAGAATTTGAGTTGGGACTGGAAGGGAATAATCGCTATGTGGTGGAAGGAGAGTTGGTGTACTCACTGGTTGGGTGAATATGCTAGGATTGTCTTACCAGAGAAATATAGAGATAGCATGATGGGAATGACACACAGAGATGTGGGTCATATGTCGGTGGCAAAGACACTGGGGAGAATTCATGAATTTTGTAGGTGGCCAGGTATGACTAGACTAGTCTGGAAATTAATTGCAAAATGTCCCCAAATGTGTATTAAACCAGGCCAGCAGTGATAAACCAACACCCACCTATATGCCATTACCGGTGCTACCTAACTTAATTGTTGGTGCAGATCTCATACCCAGTCAGTCCAAATGGAAACGGATTTTTGCTATCAATTATTGACCATAATACTGGTTAGGTAGAGGTGAAGCCACTGAAAGATAAGTCAGCACAATTGATTTACAACTACTTAGTAAAGGAGTCCACCAGAAGTTTTTTCAACAGATCAAGGGTGTGAGTTTAGAAATATGTTAGTCATGAATTATTTGAAGAGTTGTGGAGTAGAAGTGAGGTACACAACACCCTATTCACCACAAGCTAATGGTTTTATTTAGAGATTCACAAAAGTCTTAAAGGCATGTTGAGGAAACTACTAAACTCACAGGGGTGAATGTTGGGAAATGTACCTGGGCGATGTTCTATTAGCCCATAGTACAACTACATCTGTATCTACAGGTTTTTCCCCCTTCTTCCTAACATATGGTAGGAATCCTGGTATTCCCTACAATAGGTTAGTTCATAGGGATCTGGGAACAACCAAGTTCAATCTTGCAGACAGAGTAGAGGAGTTGGCAAAAGGAGTTCAGCAGGTGATTGATAACCGTGCAAAGAACCAAGAAACTAACCATAAAAGAGCACAAAAGCAAGCCAATGCGGCCATGTTAGAGGTTGGAGATGCAGTACTGGTGAAGGTACAGGAAAAAGGTCCTCTGGAGCCCCATTGGGATGGTGGTTTTGTGGTGGTCAAACAATGGGGGGCTGTGGTGACTGTGGTTGGGCCTACTGGTGAACAGAAGCAGGCAGTATACAAGTAAATCCAACTCAGTAATGTTGATTTCAGTCTACAGAGGTGACTAAGATGGAGACATTGTAGCTATTGATATGAGACTGGCACCATACTAGTGCAATCGGGGTGTCCTAACCTTATATGCTGTCAGGGAACATGGAGGAAGAGAAAGGATGCCTATGATTAAGTTGGGGTTTGTAGAGTGATGATGGGTGTTGCCGTTGCACACAGTAGTGACTGACCATTGAGTACTAACATCTATTGACTCTAACCATGACTTGATATCAAGGGAACAACTCAAAATCTGATATGGTAAGATCAAAAGTGATCTCAAATATTGAGTGTTCCCATCAGTATACATAGTCATGTGTAGAGATGAGTACATGGACTGGGTAGGTAGCCATGTTTTGTGTTTTGTGTGTCTGCCTAATAACCCTCTCATTAAGAGAAATATTATTATGTCAGCATAAGTATTAACCTTAGCATAAGTATTTGCAATGTTGGCCAGTTTGGATGTGTACAAGGGAAGTACTACCAGATCCAATGTGCAGGAACAAGATAGTTCCAACACATGGACATTCCAATAAGTACACCATGTTATCAATGTTTTGTATTACTGTTACACAGTAATGTTGTGTACAAAGTGGGTATATGTGGCTGCAGTAACAAAGCAAACAATTTATGAACCACACATGGTTCATATCTTGTGACAGCACCAAATCTACCCAACAACAATACACATTGTATGTTGGTTTAAATATACATTACAAATATGGTTTTCTGATGCATACATATGAAGGTCATTGCCAGTCATGCATAATGCTGAAATAATGACATACATCAATTAATTGTGCCTCGTTTTAGTAATATAAACATATTATATACAAATATGGTGATCTGATATATAGCAATGAATATCACTACCAGTCACACATACTATAAATATGGTAAACATACATTAACTGATTGTTGGAGGAGGTATCAGTAATGTGAAAGATTGATAGTAGCATAATCTGGCAAATATCAGCAAAGATTAATCCAGCTGAAAAGTAATGAACATGATACATACTGGCCATAAGATGGGATGCACCAATATATAACCATATTAAACATGTTGTAAATATTAGTTAATATGAGAATAGATTGTCATTTAACAATGTGCTTAACTTAGGTATTTGAAGAAAAAAACCAAAACAAAACGAAACTCATGGTTTTCTTTCTTTTGATATTTTCAAGGGGTGTATTATTTAATGAGTATATTCCACAGGATGAAGGAAAGTTGCTGTGTGTCATCATAATTAAAAGAATATGTATTTTAATTAATACACAGGTTCGCAGACAATGAGCTGATCAGATGTTTACCGCCATAAACATGGAACCTCACCAGAGATGTCCAGATCAGCATAGTGATGCATGCCAAACTGACAATGTCTTCATTGGAACCAACAGCTAAGCAGGTTTCCGATGACATCACACCACAGCATTGTTGTTTCAGTGAACCAGTCAAGATATTATGCTATGTATTAAGACAATACAAAGAGTGATTATGGTTTTATGAGGTACTAAGCTAATCATTTCAGATTTAATGTAATTGATGGGTGGGAAACCTGGTAACCATGCATATATATTGAAGAAGAATGTTCTCGGTATGAACAATTGAAGTGGAGTGAGAGAACCGGAGACGTGAGATGACGGTCAGGGACTGATCATAGGGCATCAAATGTGGTGTCAACTTTAATTTGGATTAAACCATGTGAGTACAATATTGTGTCTTCTTGTGTGATATTTCAGATACTGAGCCTAACAAGTGAATTTAGAAGTAGATAGTTGACTGATTGATTGATTGATTGGTGGTTGCTTTACGCTGTGTCGGCAGCATAGGCCATATTCACGGCGAGAAATGTTTGTTTTTTGTTCAAACCATCGCTTTTACATGTAAAAGCAGACAATCAATTATGTGCCAATAGACACTCATTAAATTAGAAAGCTCACAATCATATATTTGTGGTCAAGGGAAACAAATTCCCATAGAAAAAGAAAAGTTTTATTAATAATTGATAGAATCTATTTAGTAAACTATATGAGGTGGTACAGTCCAGCTGCCCTCAAAATGGCTAAAATGTTTTCCTGTTTTACCTTAGTAAAAAGGTCATGCATACTGTCTGCAGTGTAGAACTGTTGGCGCAGGGCCAACAAATCAACGCAACTTAGTAAAATGTGTTTGAGTGTCAGCAGGGACTGACACCAAATACATTCAGGGGGAAGTTCCCCCTTGAGCAGAAAAGCATGTGTAAGCCATGAGTGGCCAATACGGCGGCTAAGGACCACTTGGTCCGCCGACCTCCCGCATGAGTCTGTGGTGGCTTTCCCACAGATGGTTCAATTTCTTTAAGTTTATTAACGTTTTCATCCCACTTATGTTGCCATTTGGATTTTATGTGGATGGCTATTGGTGGTTTCAGATCAGAGTGAGGGATCAGACATGGTTCAAGATCACAGTTCAGGGCCTTCTTCGCAGCCCGATCAGCTCATTTGTTTCCTTGTATGCCGGCATGGCCAGGCACCCAGCACAGGTGGATGTCATACCCATCGGTTGTCAGTTGGTTCATTTAATAAATGACCGTTGCTAGAATAGGGTGATTCGTTTTCAGTCCAGCAACAGCCAGGAGGCAAGAGAACGAATCACTGTATATAATATAGTTAGTGTGGTTGGATACCTCGATACACTCCAAAGCGAGAAGGAGTGCTCGGGCTTCTGCAGTGAAAATCGAGCTCTGAACGGGCAAACGGACACCAAATTTTTCTCGTCGGCAGACTGCCGTAGCAGCTACCCGGCTTTGGTCTTTCGAACCATCAGTGTATATGGAGAGGTGGTCTGCAAACTGGCCTTGAATCTCTGCATGCAATCCTTGGTACTCGAGTGGATGTGTCCCAGACTTCCTCAGTTCCGTGAGTCGGAGGATAACCGATGGCTTTCTCAACGACCACGGGGGATGTTCTGGGACTTTGGCATCCTCCAACACGTCCAAATCCACGCCCAAGGCCTCCAAATGAGGTTTCATTCGGAGCCTCAGTGGACGGATGTAATTCGGCCTGGCTTCATACCTGGATTCATCATGTTGCTCGAACAGACAATTGTGTGCAGGATTCAAAGCGTTAGTTTTTTATCTTGACTACATATTGCATGGCCAGTTTGATTCTCCTGTTGTTAAGTGATGGTTCATTGGCTTCGACATAAAGGCTCTGAACTGGTGAGGTGTGGAAGGCCCCAAGGGCCAGGCACAGTCCCTGGTGGTGGATCGTGTCTAGCAGCCCAATATATGATTTCCTTGCGGAGCCGTATATTATGCTGCCGTAATCCACTCGTGACCGAACCAAGGTTCTGTACACGGAGAGCAGAACATCTCTGTCCGCTCCCCACTCTGTGCTGGACAGCACCCTCAGAATATCCAGCGCATTCAGACATCTTGTTTTCAGGTACTTTATATGTGGCACAAAAGACAGTTTTGCATCGAGAATGAGGCCCATAAATGTTGTTTTCTCAATGACTTTAATGGGATCCCCATCCAGGGTCAGCTCCGGTCCCGCATGCATTCTACGCAGCAGGCAGAAGTGCATGCAGACTGTTTTGGTCTTGGAAAATTTGAAACCATTCAGAACTGACCATCGATGGATCCCATTTATCCTTGGTTGTAGCTGTCTCTCTATGACATTCATGTTAGCACCGCTGTAATATAAAACAAAGTCATCCACGAAAAGACTACAGGAGACCCCCCCCCGGCTTTACAGCAGCAGCAATACCATTGCCCTAGACCCCAAAAAGGGTCACGGCCAGTATGCTGCCTCGAGGTACTCCTAGTTCCTGTGAGTGTAGGCGGGAATAGGTAGTCTTGACACGGACGCGGAAATGCCTGAAGGCTAGAAAGTTCCTGATGAAAATTGGCAAGTGGCCACGAAGGCCAATCGCATGAAGATCCTCCATGATGCCATGCTGCCACGTTGTGTCATAGGCTTTTTCGAGGTGGAAAAAGACAGCCACAACATGCTCCTTCTTAAGGAAAGCATCTCTTATGAAGGTCTCCATGCGCACCAAATGGTCGAGGGTGCTGCGGCCCCATCTGAAGCCACATTGAAGGTTGGACAGGTGGTGTCCTGACTCCAGTAGCCAGACCAGGCGGTTGTTTACCATGCACTCCATTTTTTTACAGATGCAGCTTGTAAGGGCTATGGGATGATAGTTGTGGGCTTCACTCTGGTCTTTACCAGGTTTGGGAATCGGTATTACTGACGCCTCCCGCCAAGAGGTGGGGATGACACCCGACTCCAAGATGTTGTTGAAGAGTTGAAGCAACAGTCTCAGTGCATGTTCAGGGAGATGTTTCAAAAATTGATAATGAATTCCATCAGGTCCAACTGCTGTGTCATGCGAGCTTTCCAAAGAACACCTCAACTCACCCATACTGAATGGGGAGTTGTAGTGCTCCTCGCCATCGGAAGAAAAGATAGTTGACAGTATATATATAAAGAATATGAGTAGAAGTTCTCTGACAACTACTTCAATTTAATCTAATGTAAACTCTTATCATAATACAACAACAACAGAGATACACAAACTTTGCAGTATGCATTTCAGGTATATATGTATTTACACAACTATTTTTGCATCATTTATATAGTAAATTGAAGTGTAAAGTAAATTCTGAAATTAAGGTGTAGATAATAAAATAAGTAATAAGTATGAGGTATATCAAATCATTTTATATTTACATGCAAGGTTTTAATTGTTGGTTTAGGATTATCAATTCAATAGATACTGACACATTTAATTACTTAGTCTTAGTTCAATGTGACCATATACTCTTTTATTTATTATGTTGTTGTGTATGCAGTAGGACTTGGGTTTTGGTTCAGGTAGTTTTGTGTTAGTAAGATGTCTTGGCTATTGATTTGTTCAGTAGATAAATAAATCAAGTTATTCATTGGTGTTCAGAATGAGGAATCCCGATGTTGGTTTCTAATGTAAATTGCAGTAACATTTCCTAATAAATAGTTGACATTAGATAAAATATCACTTTGTGTATGTGTATGTATTCACCACCTCTCCCTCCCTCTTCCGAGGTGTAAGCTGAAGCTGAGATCCAGCACGCTGGGTGGCAGCTTCAGTCCCTCTCTCCCGAGGGACCAGCGTGACTGTGAATACCAATCTTGTGATATTGCAAAGATTAAACTCCGCTTAGTAAGCGTGGTGGGTGCATGGACGATGGAGGGGACATCAAATTGTGACGGAGTTGATTCAGCTCACCAGACATCAGATTGCGTAGTTGAGGTGGCATATTATACAGAAACATCTGTGGTCACTGTATAAAAGTTCTCATTTTATCATTTTGGCGAGAACAACCCTGCAACTTCTCAAAAGTGATATATATCAGCTTGGCATAACTGACTATACACAAACAGGAAATTAAATATAGGACTGGGGACTATTTCAAAACTCCTTTTATCAGAGAGGCACCTCAGTGGACACATTGGACAAAGGGCAATATTATCAGCATTATTTAGCTCACATGTAAAAAAGTATCTATATGAGTAAGTAACTTCATCAGTGCTTTGGAAATAGAATGAGCGAAGACTTCCATCGCCGCACACAGGTGGCACAACATATCTAATTAATTAAGCCACTGCCGGAGAATGTGGGTCAGCATCAGCTAGCTTCCCCCAGCTGGACAACGACATCCTGCACACGTCAGTAGACATGTTGAACAGCTTCACCCAGCCAGACGACTACATCCTGCGCATGTCAGTTTACATGTCAGCTAGCTTTCCCCAGCCAGATGACTACATCCCACGCATGTCAGTTCACATGTCAGCTAGCTTCCCCCAGCCGGACAACTAAATCCCATGCATGTCAGTTTACACATCGGCTAGCTTCACCCAGCCGGACGACTAAATCATTTGCATGTCAGTTCACATGTCAGCTAGCTTCACTCAGCAGGATGACTACATCCCGTGCACGTCAGTTGACATGTTGGCTAGCTTCCCCCAGCCAGACGACTACATTCGGCGCATGTCAGTTGACATGTTGGCTAGCTTCACCCAGCCAGATGACTACATTCTGCGCATGTTAGTTCACATGTCGGCTAGCTTCCCCTAGCCAGACGACTATATCCGGCGCTCGTCAGTTGACATGTTGGCTAGCTTCTCCCAGCCAGAGGACTACATCCTGCACATGTCAGTTCACATGTTGGCTAGCTTTCCCCAGCCAGATGACTACATCCGGCACACGTCAGTTCACATGTTGGCTAGCTTCACCCAGCCAGATGACTACATCCTGCGCATGTCAGTTCACATGTTGGCTAGCCTCCCTGAACCAGACGACTACATCCGGCGCACATCAGTTCACATGTCGGCTAGCTTCCCCTAGCCAGACGACTATATCCGGTGCTCGTCAGTTGACATGTTGGCTAGCTTCTCCCAGCCAGAGGACTACATCCTGCACATGTCAGTTCACATGTTGGCTAGCTTCCCCCAACCAGAGGACTACATCCTGCACATGTCAGTTCACATGTTGGCTAGCTCCATCCAGCCGGACGACTACATCCCGCACACGTCAGTTCACATGTCAGCTAGCTTAACTCACCCAGATGACTACATCCTGCACATATCTGTTCACATGTTGGCTAGCTTCACCCACCCGGACGACTACATCCTGCACACGTCAGTTCACATGTTGGCTATCTTCAGCAAGCCGGATGATTACATCCCACACATGTCAGTTCACATGTTGGCTAGCTTCACCAAGCCAGATGACTACATCCCACGCATGTCAGTTCACATGTCGGCTAGCTTCAACCAGCCGCACGACTATATCCTGCACACATCAGTTTACATGTTGGCTACCTTCCCCCAGCCAGACAACTACATCCCGCACATGTCAGTTCACATGTTGGCTAGCTTCACCCAGCTGGATGACTACATCCTGCGCACATCAGTTCACATGTTGGCTAGCTTCACCCAGCCAGAGGACTGCATCCTGTGCACATCAGTTCACATGTCGGCTATCTTCACCCAGCCAGACAACTACATCCCGGTCACGTCAGTTCACATGTCAGCTAGCTTCCCCCAGCCAGTTGACTACACCCCACACATGTCAGTTCACATGTTGGCTACCTTCCCCCAGCTGGACGACTACATCCCGCACACATTAGTTCACATGTCAGCTAGCTTAACTAAGACGGATGACTACATCCTGCAAATATCAGTTCACATGTCAGCTAGATTTTCTCAACTGGACTGCTACATCCCACGGACATCAGTTCACACGTGCTACTAGCCGTGATATGCTAGGTGCTCTGCAAATATGTAATTAACCAAGCACTATCTAACATAGTTATTGGATTAATTAAGAAGTGTGGCAATTAAGTATTACATGTGGTCGTGACCCCCTCCATGCCTCCATTCTGGGAGAAATACAAGAAAATTACGTGGGTATGTTTCTGGGAATGGGGCAGCCTGAGGCTGAGTGAGAGTGTGGTATTATACACTCACATAACTAACCGCCATAACATGCTTCTGTGAAGTCACGGCATCGAAGAAATGGATCATGTAATGTTACCATAATCTGGGTCTTCCTAGTTCACACCAACACCAGTCTCACCTCACACCACCACTAGTCCTACCTTACACCTATCACACCTACACCCTTCAATGCCCACAACTACACCTGTACTAACTCACATAACCACCAGTCCTACCACACACCAACACCAGTCCTACCACACACCAACACCAGTCCTACCTCACACCAACACCTGCTCAGCCTCACACCAACATCATTCCTACCTCACACCACCACGAGTCCTACCTCACATCTACACCAGTCCTACCTCACACCTACACCAGTCCTACCTTACACCTACACCAGTCCTACCTCACACCAACACCAGTCCTACCTCACACCAACACCAATCCTTCCACACCGCTCTCGCACCTACACCACTCCTAACTCACATCTACACCAGTCCTAACTCACACCAACACCAGTCCTACCTCACACCAACACCAGTCCTACCTCACACCAACACCAGTCCTACCCCACAGCTCTCGCACCTACACCACTCCTAACTCACACCTACACCAGTCCTACCTCACACCTACACCAGTCCTACCTCACACCTACACTAGTCCTACCTCACACCAGTCCTACCTCACACCGACACCCATCCTACCTTACACCAACACCAGTCCTACCTTACACATCTCACACCTACACCACTCCTAACTCACACCTACACCAGTCCTACCTCACACCAACAGCAGTCCTACCTCACACCAACAGCATTCCTACCTCACACCTACACCAGTCCTAACTCAGACCTACATTAGTCCTACGTCACACCTACACCAGTCCTACATCACACCAACACCATCCCGACATTACACCAATACCAGTACTAACTCACACCTATAGCAGTCCTACCTCACACCTACACCATTAAGACCTGGCACTTACACTAGTCCTACTTCACACCAACAGCAGTCCTACATTACACTGTGACTAGTCCTACCTTACACATCTCACACCTAGACCAGTCCTAACTCACACTTACACTAGTCCTACCGCACACCAACACCAGTCCTACCTCACACCAACACCAGTTCTAACTCACACCTACACCAATCCTACCTCACACTTACACCAGTCCTACCTCACACCAATACACGTCCTAGCGCCTACCTACACCAGTCCCCCCTCACACTACGACCAGTCATACCTGATACCTCTCAAACCTACACCAGTCCTACCTCCTACCTAAACCACTCCTAACTCACACCACCACCAGTCCAACCTCACAACTACACCAGTCCTACCGCACACCACCACCAGTCCTACCTCACACCACCACCAGTCCTAGCTCAGACCACCAGCAGTCCAACCTCACACCAACACTAGTCCTACCTGACACCTACACAGGTCCTACCTGAAATTTCCACCAGACCTACCTCACACCAACACTAGCCCTCCATTATACCAGTCCTACCTCACACCAATACTAGCCCTACCTTACACCACCAGCCCTAACTTACACCACCACTAGTCGTCCCTTACACATCTCATACCTACACCAGTCCTACCTCACACCTACACCAGTCCTAACTCACCTCTACACCAGTCCTACATAACGTCTAGACCAGCCCTATCTCACACCACCACCAGTCCTATGTTACACTATAACTAGATCTACCTGACACCTCTCACACCTATACCACTCCTAACTCACACCTACACCAGTCCTACCTCACACCAGTCCTCCCTTACAGCAACACCAGTCCTACTTCGCACCAACACCAGTCTTAGCTGACACCAAGATCAGTCCTACCTCACACCAACACCAGTTCTACCTTACACCACCACGAGTCGTACCTTGCACATCTCATACCTACACCAGTCCTAACTCATACCTACAGCAGTCCTACCTCACACCCAGACCAGTCCTACCTCACACCAATATGATTCCTACCTCACACCTACACCAGTCCTATACCAGCACCAGTTCTACCTCACACCAACACTAGTCCTACTTCGCACCTACCCCAGTTCTACCTCACACCACCACCAGTCCTACCTCACCCCAACACCTTTCCTACCTCACACCAACATTAGTCCTACCTCACACCTACCTCCCACCTACATCAGTCCTACCTGACACCAAGGTCAGACTTACCTCACACCAACACCAGTCCTATGCTACACTACGACTAGATCTACCTGACACCTCTCACACCTACACAACTCCTAACTCTCAGCTAGACGAGTCCTACCTCCCACCTACACCAGTCCTACCTCATACCTACACCAGTTCTAACTTACCCCAACACTACCTTACAGATCTCACACCAAAACCACTCCTAACTCATACAAAACCAGTCCTACACTTATAACAGTCCTACCTCCCACCTAAGTCAGTCCTACCTCACACCACCACCAGTCCTTCCTCACACCAACACCAGTCATACCTAACATATCTCACACACAGTACTCCTAACACACACCTACACCATTCCTACCTCACACCAACACCAGTCCTACCTTACACATCTCAAACCTACACCACTCCCAACTCACACCTACACCAGTCCTACCTCACACCAACACCATTCATACCTCATACCAACACCACTCCTACACCAGTCCTACCTCCCACCTCCCACACCTACACCAGTCCAACATTACACCTACACCAGTGTACCTCACACAACCACCAGTGCTACCTCACACCTACACCAATCCTACCTCACATCTACGCCAGTCTTTCACCTACACAAGTCCTGCCTCACCAACACCAGTGCTACCTCACACCATCACCAGTCGTACCTTCCACCAGTCCTACATTACACCTCTCACATCTAAACCACTCCTAACTCACACCTACACCAGTCCTAATTCATACGTACACTAGCACTACCTCACACCAACACAAATCCTACCTCACACCTATCCCAGGCCTACCTCACACCAACACCAGTCATACATTACACCAATACCAGTCCTAACTCAGACCTACACCAGTCCTACATCACATCTATACCAGTCCTACCTCACACCACCACCAGTCCTGCCTCAGTACAACAGTAGTCCTACTTCAAACTTACCCCAGTCCCACCTCACACTACCACCAGTCTAACCTCACACCAACACTAGTCCTACCTCACACCAACACTAGTCCTACCTCACACCAACAATCTGCTACCTCACACCTACACCAGTCCTACCTGACACCAACATCAGTCCTACCTCACACCAACATCAGTCCTACCTCACATCAACACCAGTCCTACATTACACTATGACTACATCTACCTGAAACCTTGCACACCTACACCACTCCCAACTCACACCTACACCAGTCCTACCTCACACCTACACCAGCCCTACCTCATACCTATACCAGTTCTACCTCACACCAACACAAGTCGTACCTCACACCAACACCAGTCATACCTTACACCAGTCCTATGTTACACCTCTCACACCTAAACCACTCCTAACTCACACCTACACCAGTCCTAACGCACACCACCACAAGTCCTACCTCACACCTAAACCAGTCCTACCTCACACCTATACTAGTAATACCTCACACCACCACGAGTCCTACCTCACACCAAAACTAGTCCTACCTCACACCACCACGAGTCCTACCTCACACCAAACCTAGTCCTACCTCACACCTACACGAGTACTACCTCACATCACCAGCAGTCCTTCCTTACACCAAAACTAGTCCTATCTCACACCTACACCAGTACTACATTCCTACCTCACACCAACACCAGTCCTACCTCACACCTACACTAGTCTTAGCTCACACAAACATCAGTCCTACCTCACACCAACACCAGTTCTACCTTGCACCACATTAGTTGTACCTTACACATCTCATACCTACACCAGTCCTACCTCACACCTACACCAGTCCTAACTCACCTCTACACCAGTCCTACATCACATATACACCAGCCCTATCTCACACCACCACCAGTCCTACCTCACACCAACACTAGTCCTACTTCACACCTATCCCAATCCTACCTCACACCAACACCAGTCCTATGTTACACTATGACTAGATCTATCTGACACCTCTCACACCTACACCACTCCTAACTCACACCTACACCAGTCCTCCCTCACACCTACACAAGTCCTACCTCATACCTACACCAGTTCTACCTTACACCACCACGAGGACTACTTTACACATCTCAAACCTACACCACTCCTAACTCACACCTACACCAGTCCTGTAAAGGATAACAAGTATCGACACGGCGAGTGGAGATTCACGACTGGTTTATTATTACATACAAGCTTTACCACTTTGGCTACATTGACGTCATCAACTCTCGCACCGGGCCTGAAGACCACGACACCACACCCACATAGCAGCGAGACGCTACTCATATATATTACATCTCCCCCTTTTTTATTTCTTAAAGTGTTCTTAATATGTCTTAATGTGTAAATCTGTCATCTTAATTAACAATGGGTGATTTCATTTGAGTTTCAGATTGACACAATCTCTGGTTGTGATATTTTCTTGCATACAATTTATGTCACAAAATACAACAATTAAGTTTTAATTCAGTTTCTTAAATCTAACAATTTGTATCTACGTATATAAAATACAGTCAAGGGTTACTTCTGAAATACAGTTAGTGATGATAACTGTTGGTTGTACATGCTTGTTTGGTTTGGTGCGATGCCTAGCCTAATTGGATTACCTGTTATCCTCCGTATCTGGTTGCGTAACCATGCACATTTGGCTGGGTGGCTTGGATTGTTTTTTTGATCGCTGGTGTACGTGTTTCGTTGTTGTATCAGGTTTTGTTGTCGCTGTTTTAAATAAGTGTTTTCGATTTCGTTTCAATGTGTTACCCGCTAGGTTGATTATTTCATAATCTCGTGGCCCTGGGTTGTTAACTTTTTTATTTTTTCCGTTCGTCCACCTTCCTTCATGAGTGATGTATTTCACTTCGTCATTTTTCTCCAAAGCGATATGTTCTCTGCCTGCATGCTTGTTATAGTATTCTCGCTGTGTGTTTTGTAGTTTTTTAATTTCGATTGTCTTGGACTTTTGAATTGTGGGTTTTAAATGCGGTGTGGTTGTAGGTATTTTAGAACGTAGTGGTATGAGGGTTTGAGTATTTGTGTTCGATCAAATTCATATTCTGCTGCAAAGTTTCTAAATTCTTGACAAGCAAATTTAGGGCCATTGTTTGAAATGATCATTTCTGGTATACCATGAGTAACGAATATTTCCAGCAATGATTTAATTACTTCCTTACTGGTTGTTTTAGTCAATGCCCTGACTTCTGGAAATTTAGAAAAATCATCAATTACCAGTAAATACGTTTTATTTTCAATTTGAAATAGGTCAGTTCCAACTTTTTTGAATGGGATGTTCGGTACTTCATATGATATTAATGGTTTGGCATGTGGAATGTTTCGGTGTTGTTGGCACATTGTTCATCGACTCACCTTGTCTTCTAGCTGTTTGCTCATGCCCGGCCAGAACACATTGTCTCGGACGAGCTGCTTGCATTTAATTACACCCATGTGCGTTTCATGTATTATGTCTAATACTTCCGTTTGGAGATTTTTAGGTACAATTATTTGATTACCTCTGAGTGAAATATTATTCTAAATTGTTATTTCATCTTTAAAAGTGAAAATGCTTTTATGTATGAGAAAAGTTTTTTGTTGTTAATCGGCCACTCTGTTTTAACTAACCGTGTCACCTCTCGCAGGGTGTCATCTACCAGTGTGTCTTTTTGTATGCGTTGTAGCCTGTTTGGTGCTATGTCGATGCTAGATACTGACAATTTGTTGTTGAAGATGTCATTTGATGAAATCCAATGTTTGCGGGCCCCCGCATTTATGCAGGGTTTCGAAAGTTATTGATGGCTGATCCTGCTAGGTGGCACACAGAGTTATGGCTCTTTGCATTATGGCCTCCCATGTCATTGGCTGTACTGCCTAACAGGGCTATACTGCCCCGATATCCTCCTTAGTGCGTATGGTTCATAACTCCCCTTCCCTCTTTTCTAGTTTCTATGGAGCATACCTTAGAGCTTGACCCATGATGGACACAACACACGATCCGAGTTCAGCACCTTCATGGCCCATCCCCCTCTCACCCAGCCCTGGCCACTACCCAGCTATCGTGGGATAACACATATCATGCAGTGACTGTGTGGCTGGGCGAGACAAGGGGGAGGAATCCTGATTAAAGGTGCACCTCTTCCCTCCCCCGGTGCAAGCATTATAAAGGGAGTACTGTTTCCCATTCAGCCATATCGATACCCACTACATACTTAATCGGAGAATTTTACAATTTGGCGCGGTGCTAGTGGTGTGCGCTCTCGTCAGTGCATCTGCAAAATACATATTACATCCATTTATATGTATGACATTTAAATTGTAATTTTGCAGATGCATTCGCATTTGCTGCATCTGTGCAGACAATAGGTGTAGCGGTTTATGCCTATAACACACCTACCGTTTGTGTGCGCACATCTCCCGTATACGATCGAAAACTGCCCGTTTCGCCCACAAAAATCGCTTGGTGTGCGCTCCCCGCGCACACCTAGCGATTGCGATTCGCGCATAAAACTCAGTTTTTAGTGCTAAAAGCGGCCGTTTACGATTGCGATTCGCGATTCCAAAAACGAATCGGCCCGTTTTCAGTTTTGTAAATGTACATAATTCAGAACTTTTTTGGTTTAATTGAATTTGCCAATAGCCACTGTTGGTGTCCAAAACAGAAAAGTATTTGGCTTTAGCAGTTTTCGAAATGATTTCCTCAATTGTACGCGTGGGATATGGATTGCGTAATATGGCTTTATTTCGTTTTGTTGGCTCTAGACACACCCAAATTTTGTTTGTCTTTTTTACTATTGTTATTGAGCTGATCCATGGAGTAGGTTGTTCTTGTTGTACAATGACACCTAGACACAACATTTGATCTAATTCATCTTTAACTTTATCAGCGATAGCATGCGGAATACGACGCAGAGGGTCAATAGATGGTGTTACATGGTCATCAATATATATGTTGGCATTTGTTTTAATGGTCCCTAAACCCTCAAATACATCACAATATTTATTGACCAGAGTGTCTGCGGCAGTGACTTGGGCGTCTTCCCGTTGTGACTTCTCACATGTTGTACTTGCACGCTCGGGCTTCACTCATCCAAACTTCACTTCATTGACACGCTTTATCAACTTTAGGTCTACGCACCTATCTTTACCCAGTATAGGGTTGCCAGGTATGGTGACTTGTAAACATAGCGATTTCCCTCCGACATGCACGTGTATCTCTCCCTCTGGGCGAATACGTTCACCGGAATATGTGATGAGGCAGCACTTGGATGGGTGTAAGGCCACATTCTGGATTTTGTTATATATCTTCTTTGATATGATGTTTGCTTGTGCTCCAGAATCAAGCTTGAACTGAACAATCTCATTCTGTACTTTTAGCAGAACATACCGTAGATGATGTGTATTTTCACTGCTGGATAAATAACCTATGTACAGCAATTCGTCATCATCTAGTTGGGTGAGTTGTAATTGTTTGTTTAATTCTTCTGTTTCAATTTCATTTACGTTTGCTGTTGAACTTTTTCGGGACCTGGACACACGCTGAAAATGCCTGACTTTTTTGCAAAATGAACACAGCTTATCTTTTGCGGGGCATTGATTAGACGTGTGTGTGTAGCTGCAGCTTGGGCACTGTGCTGTTGATGGTGTGCATTGCTTGGCCCATGCCCAACCACGTGGCGCTGCTGATGCATAATGGAGCTGCCGCGGTGGCCCGACATTGCGTGTGCCGACTGTGTCCACGCTTTCGTCTGTCACGTTATTTTTGCTGAGTTGGGCATCGCAGTTCTCGCTTAGTCTGCACATGTCCCGACACCGGTTTAATGTGAGATTCAGTGTTTGTAGGAGTTTATCCCTGAGCTTATTGTCTCTGACTCAACATCCGAATCATCCGCGCAACATAGAGTCTTCAATTTCTCCATAGTCACATGCGATAGGGTGCTCTAACTCACATATATACGCATCTATGTCTTCACTTGACTGGTTATACGAATTGAATATACCATCATGTTTGTGTGTCCTATGAGGCAGTCCTCAGATGCATTGATGAGCGGTAGTATCTTCTCCTTTTCGTCAATTTTAATCTCAAGTGTCTGATGTAGCTTTTGGACTTCAATGCGCGCAACATGGAGCAACACACAGCATTGTATTTTCTCTCCTTTGTTGGCTGCTCTCGATGCTCTCGAATATATTTAGAATGCATTTAGCCACGACCTCCAGTTCAGTGCTAAATTTCCTTCTAGTGACAGCGGTCCCGGAGGCTTCAATCCTGTCAAAGCCATGTCCATGGGTTCGTAGAGATCTGACACCATGTAAAGGATAACAAGTATCGACGTGGCAAGTGGAGAGTCACAACTGGTTTATTATTACATCCAAGCTTCATCACTTTGGCTACATGACGTCATCAACTCTCACACCGGGGCTGAAGACCGCGATACCATACCTGCGTAGCAGCGAGACACTACTCACATATATTACAAGTCCTACCTCATACAAAACCAGTTCTACCTCACACCTATAACAGTCCTACCTCCCATCTACATCAGTCCTACCTCACACCAACACCAGTCCTATCTCACACATCTCATACCTACATTACTCCTAACGCACACCTACACCAGTCCTACGTCACACCAACACCAGTCTATGCCAGTCCTACACCTACACCAGTCCTACCTCCTACCTACACCAGTCCTACCTCACACCAACACCAGTGCTACCTCACACCAACACCAGTCATACTTTACACCAGTCCTATGTTACACCTCTCACACCTAAACCACTCCTAACTCACACCTACACCAGCCCTAACTCACGCCAACACCAGTACTACCTCACACCTAACCCAGTCCTACCTCACACCAACAACAGTCCTACCTTACACCACCACTAGTCCTACCATACACCTCTCACACCTAGTAGACCACTCCTAATTCACACCTACACCAGTCCTCCTCACACTTACACCAGTCCTACCTCACATTACTACAAGTCCTACCTCACACCAACACCAGTCCTACCTCACACCAAAACCAGTCCTACCTCACACCACCACCAGTCCTACCTCACAAAACGAGTCCTACCTCACACATATACAAGTACTACCTCACACCACCACAAGTCCTAGCTCACACCAAAACTAGTCCTACCTCACACCTACACCAGTACTACCTCACATCACCAGCAGTCCTACCTCACATCAACATCAGTCCTACCTCACACCACCACCAGTCCTACCTCACATCAAACCGAGTCCTACCTCTCACCTACACCAGTACTACCTCACACCACCACGACTCCTACCTCACACCAAAATTAGTCCTACCTCACACCACCACGAGTCCTACCTCACACCTACACCAGTACTACCTCACCCCACCATGAGTCCTACCTTACACCAAAACTAGTCATACCTCACACCACCACGAGTCATACCTCAGACCAAAACTAATCCTACCTCATACCTACCTCAGTACTACCGAACATCACCACGAGTCCTACCTCACACCAAAACTAGTCCTACCTCACACCACCACCAGTCCTACCTCACACCACTACCAGACCTACCTCACCCCTACACCAGTAAATGTCACCCACTCTGAATGCCACAAATGCCAAAATAGTGTTATGGTATAATGTGTGCATGTTCGATGAGAGGTTAGTAAGGACGCGGGCATCTCTATGACTCAGCACTCAGGGTAATTGACTAAAAGCGCAACACTTCCCTGTCATAATGACAGGCCTCTGTTATTTATATCCATGCCTACAAAGACATCAACATGCAACGTATTTAGTGTATTAGCTGAATTGTTGGTACTAATAAGTAACATTGAAAACACAGAGTGGAGATTGTACTCCTGCCCGTGTGCCGGGCCCCATGGTCAACGGCAGACCACTCACAAAGGCAGTGGCTTCCGCAAAAAGCCACAAACCAAGGCATTCTAAATGAGGATTTTATAGTAGTTTTTTGTGAATCGCTTTATTTATCTGTCACGATAAGTCAGGTGACCATTTTTAATTGCCAGCAAAGTAGGTCATATCACGTTTAATCTGACAGCCACAGCTAATACGCCGCCTCCACAGTGTCCACAGGAAGCATGGTGACCGAGACGAATTCAAGGTCCCTCAACCCGGATATAACTTGAATTGATTAGAAGTTTATATTTCAATTGTCCACAATGCTTACCTGGTTAGAGGAAAGCAACAGATTGTAAAATTCTCCAATTAAGTATATATTGAGTATCGAGATGGCTAAATAAGAAACAGTACTCCCTTTATAATACTCACTCCGGGGGGGCGGGGTGGGGGGGAAGTAGTGCCCCTCTAAGCAGAATCCCTCCCCCTTATCTCACCCAGCCACACTGTATCTGTCATGTTAGGTAATCCCACAATGGCCAGGTGGTGGCCAGAGCTGGGTGGGAGGAGGGGTGAGTCCTTAAAGCAGCCAATGGGAGAGATCATCTGGGAGAGGAGTGACTGGTGTGCATGAGTGTAATAGCCAATGAGAATGTCTCTTACATCCACTGTTGTATGTATGTGAAAACAATATATAAGTGAATAAAACTAAGCAATCAGCCTCTTATCTATCTACACTTCTGCTGGTGCTGAACTCGGATTGTGTATTGTGTCGTGTGTCATATCTACTATGGGATAAGTCTAGCATGTGATTTATCTAATACTGAAGTAAGACGAGCGACATGGCAAACACAACGGCGAGAGGATGGCACCAGCGAAGATGCAGTCGTGGGAGCTCGATGAGGAAGGAAAAGTGTAAGGTTGGTGGAAAACATGTACAAGTAAGTGTATTGATGCATAATTGAACTGGTATTAACCTGCCAAATCAAACGCAATCATGCTGTCCCGACGCTCCCACAAACGCAACTCAAGCAGGAGTTTGCGGAGTGGTATGACCGATCCACAGTGACTGGGGCGATCGATCAGAACAATGATAAAGCCAGCTATTGGCCAGAGTTCTGTGCATCCAAGTGAAGACACAGAGAGAAGAGATGCCAGGGAGACCCTGGACGCAAGGAGAGAGGAGAGAGAAGATTCGGCCACAGCCCAGAGAGCCAGGGCGGACCGGGCGAAGATCCTCCAAGATTATGGGAAGTCAATGATGGTAATTAACAGCACAGATGCGGGAGTGCTCCGTGAATGGCTGAGACAGATCGGGCGCATGGGGGACCTCGCAGAAGCCACTGGGGAGGAGATCATGTGGTTCTCCTTGGGCTATGCGAGCAGTATGCGGCAAGACATTATTTACGGTGTATTCAGGGAAGACAGGGAGGGACACTGGAGCACGGTGGACAAGGCCATCACCGAGGCACTCCCGTCGCAAGATGAGTGTGACCACCTGCGGAATGTCGGGAGTAAGATGAGGCAGGAATGGGGAGAAATGGAAGCAGCATATTGCCAAAATTTCCGACTGGTGGTAGAGAGGGGCTGGGACACCAGCGAAGCCAAACCGGGGTCAGATTGGGCTGGGATACTGCTAGGTTTCTTGACGGACTCATTGAGAAATGAGGCTGTGATCACCGCAGTGGACTTCCGACGGCCCGTAACCATGTAGGGCCATGCTTGGAAGACGGGAGAGAAGAAGGCTGTAGAGAGGGAGGAAAAGATGCAGGCGGCACTACAGGAGAACATGCCCAAACCAAGCAAACCCCCACAGAACCCCAACCCCCAGACCGCAGTGAATGGAAGGAGCGTGCCGGAGAACGACAGGAAAACCCTACAGGGAGAGATAAAGGTCCTGCGGAAAATGGTGGAGCATTTAGCATCCCCCAAGGAAAACCTGGAGAGGCTGCACCGTACAACCCCAGACCGCAAGTACAGGCATCAGCAACACACAGAAAAGAACCGCCGAGGGAGGTCAACAGAAACGAGAGCAGGCCACCCCTGAGATGCTGGACATACGGCGGTCTGCATATCCAACGGTTCTGTCAAAATGCGGGACAGTGGAGGAGGCAACAGACCCAGGCGCCACAGTGGCAGAAAAACGGCCATGTGATGGATGGACAGTACAACTCGCTGTTGGGAAACTAGAAGCCGTGACCGACCACAGGCCAACAGTGAGCGTTGCGATTAACAGCGTGAGACTGACCACATTGGTGGATACGGGAGCGTCGCGTTCAATGATAAAAACCGCTAGTTGGCAGCGGCTGATAGAATTAGGAGCAGTGAGTCAGAGGTTGGAAGCAGGAATGGGATTGTGCTCACTGTCCCCGCACTTATTGATAACGAAAGGAATAGCAGAGGTGAATATACATAATGTCAGATTTAATTTTACATAGTAAATGATTTACAGCATGATATGTTATTAGGTACCTTACTATATAAGAGACAACAGGTGGTGCTGGGTAATATCATGCATGAATGGGGATCGCGGGAGATGAATGCGATACGGGAAGACATCTCTGACACGGAGATATGGAAAAAAGCATATCCAGAGGTGTTTCCATCAGCAGACGGGCCACTGAAAGCCACAAATGTAGTGGAGATGCATATTGATACTGGGTCGGCTCACACCATCAATCAATGCCCATACCGCATGCCATTCGCAAAACGCACCATGATGGAGAACGAACTGCGCGGTATGCTAGACCAGCTCTATCGAGCCTAGCTGTAGCCCATGGGCATCACCAGTGATGATGGTACCTAAGAAGGATGGCACAATGAGGATTTGCGGGGACTATCGCAAACTGAATGTGGTAACCCACAAAGACACCTACCCAATGCCAAGGATACAGGACATCTTCGATCAGTTGGGTGGCGCTAAGGTGTTCATGACACTGGACCTAAAATCAGGATACTGGCAAATCCGGGTGGGAGAATCGAGTCGGGCAAAGACCGTGATTGCCATGCACATGGGACTGTTCCAGTTCACACAGATGCAGTTTGGTCTGTGTAATGCACCGGCAGTGTTCCAGTGCATGATGAATGCGATATTGGTGGCACAACTGGGGAAATATTATCTAATTTACTTGGACATTATAATCACATAATCTCCGGATGAGAACTCACATCATACCCATGTGGGCGAAATATTGAGGGTGTTGCAAAGAGAGGGACTGACCATTAAGCCATCAAAATGTAAATTTGCAGCAACAGAGGTGAAGTTGTTGGGTTTTCTGGTGGATAATGACGGTCTAAAAGCTGACCCGGAGAAAGTTGCAGCCATAGGCGAAATGGCAGCCCCAACTATGAAACAAGAAGTTTGACGCCTAACTATGCTGATATAGTCACACCCATAACGGCCCTGACGGGTAAGCATGTAAAGTTCATGTGGATGGAGGTCTGTCAAAAGGCGTGGGACGAGTTGAAGGAACTACTACTTAACAGTGTAGTACTTCAGTTTCCCGACACGTCTAAGCCCTACAAACTGTACACAGACACTTCTGATTACAGTATGGGCGCGATACTGGTACAAGAAGATAGGAATGGTATCACCAGACCTGTGCACTTCATCAGTGGTAGATTCACTGCGGCACAGCTGAATTACCCAACCGTGGAGGAGATCACATGGTTCTCCTTGGGCTACGCACTGGTCAAACTGCGCCCATATCTCTATGGAGTGGATGTAAAAATCTACACCGACCATGCGCACACTGCGTTGTCTCTTCATAAAGGAAATCAAGAACATGCGAATACAGAGGTGGGCTGTACTACTGGCGGAATATGCAGCACTGATTCTGTATATGAAAGGGGAAGACAACACATGGGCGGACATGTTGTCATGGCTGAGACCAACCACGGAAGCCACTGAGCCGGAGGAAATGGCATGAATTACTTTGCGTACAGAAGAAGAGATACCGTTTGGGCACTATCAGTTGGACAATGCAGAGTTGCTAACGGCCCAAAAGGAGATGCCAGAATACCAGTTGGGTTTCCAGGATACACAGGGGTTTGTGCTGCAAGAGAGCGTGCACCACATGGAAAATCAAGCTACCCGATATTGATTCTCCCCAAGTCAAACCCCAGTCACACGAGGCCTGCGTTCGCTTATGATCGATTTGCGACATCAAAACGTCCTCCTTGCGCCCTCCTTATGCCTTCATTAAGTCCTGTCGCCGCGAGGACGCCAACCTCCCGGCGTCCATTTCGGAAATTTTGGACGCAAGGAGGTTGCTGCTGCTGCACGTGCAACCTCCTTGCGTCCTGTTCCGGCGACGCCATTCAAAATGGTTGGCGCTCTGGCGCCGCCCTGGCGCCACCCGGCGCCGTGACTCAATGGTTTATTTAGATCAACTGCTGCTACACTGGTGCCTCGCATCGCTCGCTGGTTCCCGGCGCCCGAGCCGGGTACAATACATAACATCTCCCTTTTTTATAAACAATAAAAGAAGAACCCTGGAATAAAACACGAATAATATGTACTTGAACATCTCCATCAGGATGATGTTGGGCTCGGATCCTGTGTCGAGTTTGAAATGCACATCAAACCCCTCCACCACAAATTGGGGTGCCATCATGGTCTGTCGACACCGCTCCTATGAACAGATCCGTCTCCGACTGCTCGTCCCTGACGGGCCCGTTCCCGCCCAGACCGGCGGGAAATCGTTATTTGTTCTCCATTATGGACCATTGTATGGGGTGGGTCGAGGTGAAACCACTCCCTGACAAATCAGCGCAGGGTATTCGGGACTACTTGATATGCGAATACAAACCACGATACTCAGCGCCGGAAATCTTCCTAACCGATAATGGTGCCAAATTAAAAAATCAACTATTCATGGGTGCTTTGTGGGACCGTGGTTTAGAGATTTGCCATACCACACCTTACCACCCACAAACCAATGGGAGGGTGGAGCGATACCACCAAACACTAAAAACCATTTAAAAGAAATTGGTGAACAGTAGAGCAAGTCGGTGGGAAGAATTCCTGGGGGATGCGATACTGGTGTATCGGAAAGTGTGCTCAGGAAGCATGGGATTCTCCCCATTCTATCTCGCCACCCAACCAGACCATATCTAGGGTTGAAGCAAAGGGGAGAGGAGACAGTGGAATTAAATCTGGCATGGCAGGTTGAACATCTCTCACTGGCGCTGTGAGAGGCAGTGGAGAATCGACGACAGAGCCAAGAAGCAGACACACCAGAACTAACGGTGGGAGACGCAGTAATGGTCAGGGTGAATGAGAAGGGAGCTCTGGACAGACAGTATGACCCAGGGTATATTATTACCAGGAATCGGGGTCCGGTGATAACAGTGGTAGGACCGGGTAATGTTCTGAACAGAGGTAGTGTGTTAAAGGTAGAACCAGGAATTCATTGGGCAGGAATGCTACCATGATTAACACGCACGCAAAGATGCGCAGCGCAAAGAGAGAATGAGCGAATCATTAGGACCGACCGGCCAATTCCAACGTGAGTTGCGAAATGCCCACTCGGCAATGGGCCAGTAAGTTGGGGGCAGACACGCATAATCCCTGCTTCAAACAACACGCAGTAGTATACAAAATAATGTATGGGAAAGACACCAACATCGTAATCGTAATGGTATGTCATCATTTTATTTGCGGTGGAAAATATTAATGGTAGAACAGGCGAGGGATTACACCGATCCACTGGTGTACCGCAAATATCACGATAACGGATAGAATGCGGAACAGATGGTATCAGTAAATCCCATAATCACGGGATTTCACACCCGTTAGTTACAGACAATCGGCCGAGGACCGGAAGGATCAGACACTAACGGCCGGATAGGGATAAGAGGAGACCTGGATTAGGGACTAAGGCAGATTAAGCGCATTGAAGATAATCAGTGGTGGTGATGTAACCAGGAATGTGGGAGTCCGGAACAATCGGACAAGGCTGGATGATGATAAGCACCAATAAAACCGATACCAGGATTTGAGGATTTACTGCAAGCCAGCTAAACCACAGTGGGGATGGGAATGATAAGGGAGATACGGGACTATGCCACCCACTCACACAACACGCACACACCCCAAACACCCACACACACCCCAAACACCCACACACCCACACACAGCCGATAAAAGCTGGGGATAATCCAGGGAAGGCATGACAGATATGGCGAGGGATAAGATAAACATCAGAGGGGGAGCGGGAGTGTATTGGGGGAGCACGAGACTAGGTGACCACACCTTTGCTCGCCCGTAGCTGAACCACTATCGCCGCCATCTAAACGCCAACTCAGTAGGTGTTGCCAGTTCTTAGTGTATTTTAATGCTTATTGTTATTATGCCCACCACCGTTGAATACCTGGGACCGACACACACTACGTTATACATACCCACACATACACACCCACACATACATGCACACACATACACACCCCATCTATCCTACCTTCAGTACACGAATGCGGGAACCTGCAAAGTAATTCACGCAACTCCACTCGTTCACACCGACAGACGGAGATTATACTGTGATGGTGGCGGTAACTATTCAGATGGCGTACCAGTGGGATGAGGGTTTCTGGGAGGAAGACATAGAAGAGATCTGGGATGATGACAATACAGTGTGGGACTTTGGAGGAGATAGAATGGAGATGGTAGATGAAAATGAAGTAGAGGAGATTGACTGGGAATTAGAAGATCAGTTAGAATGGGAAAGAGACAATTCAGCGGATGGGATACTTTTAACTGGAGAGCAGGAACTGGGATACGAGTTGGACGATCGGGTGCAGGAGCAAAAAGAGTTAGTTATGGAGACATGGGCACAAGGGGGATTTTTACACACTTAAAGTATGGGAAAGGGACTCACAACAACAGAGGGAAAAAGTAGAAGAGTTAGCAAAATCATATTGAGAGAAAGAGGAAGGGATTAGAACAGCAAGAAGGTGCTAAATTATATTATTCCAAATTGTATTAGTTACTGCTTTGACATTGCCAGTAGCACGCATTCACACATTTACGCCTGTATTCTCAAAATTATGGTTCAAAACCTAGTGTGATTGTTGTTTGTTTCAGGAAATTAGCATTATGACCGGGATCCGGAACTCTATTTTTGATTATGGTTAGATGTTTCGAATGAGAGTTCAAAAGTGTTGTGGATTATTTTTTTATTACATTAATTTATACTTTTGGCAGAGGGATTCAGAATTATTCTACTTACTTATATATATCAATAATGATAAAAGTCCGACATTGGAACCTGTCGTTAATCATTGATATGTGGACATGTTTCAGAGAATGACCAGAGTTTTCAACATCAAAATGCGGGCGGTTGCACTGCTCGGCAGCTTCCTGCCCATACTCACCACCGGACTGGTTCGCGATGCGGATCTTTTCAGCCAGGACGGAGTGCTGGTGAGGGACCAGGGGGAGGCACTGTCCATCACCACGATATGCCAACTGGTGGTGATTGTAATGTTGTGATCATGAACCGACTACTCACGACGACGTCTAGTTGCATAATGGTTTATTCAGCCTTGTCTCCCACTACACTGGTCCATCGCGCCAGGTCGCTGGTGCTGGGCGCTGAGTATACATAACATCTTCCCTTCGAACAGTTGGAAGAAATGTAACAATATGATGATTCATGCATACATGTGTATATTGGTTTCACTTCCTTACAACTTTACGTCGCTTGACCGATGGTAATTGTCCCGGGTGGCGTATACGCACAGTCCTCTTTATTTGATCTCACAGGTTGACCCTAGCGGTCGGTTGTGTTGTTACATGCACAATGCAACAGTATGTCTTTTGCCCCTACATAGTTTGCGATAGTGGATGTCTCGATCAACTTCCCCTGATTGACCGAATGTCCATTTCTGCAAGCTGATAAGTTATGTCACATGCACATGTTAGCAATTAATTTATCCTATACGTTGTTCATGACAACCACCATCTTTTCTTTGTCGTGTCTTATAGTTGATTGACCTTTTTTTTTTTTTTTTCTTTTTTCTTTTTGTAATGCTTGTCATTATCTGCGCCCTCGTTTCCTGTGCTGATTGCATTATTCACGTGTTATTGAATCAGCCCTTCATGCTAGATTCTCTTATGATACTCGTTGGTGCGCGTATCTGGCGCACCGATAGTGTTGACAAGTTTATTGCCTACTGATATCTAAGTCTAACTACAGGTTTTACTTTGCGGCCGTGTCTGGTTACATATGGCCCTTGTTTTACGACCTCGTTCTCTCTTTGATTTTGCCGGTGTTGTTCTGCATCTGGATTAAGTTGTTGGTCGTTACTTGGTTCATGCTTTGTCTTGAATATATGTTTTCGGTTTCTGACTACCCTAAAGTTGTTTTGGTTTTCTATCTCGTATTGTCATGTGTTGTTGTTGTCACCTGCCTTTATGATGACCCCTGTGGCCCATTTTCCTTTGTGTGTGAGGTATCTCACTTGTTCTCCCACTCTTATTTTATTATGTTGTTTTCCTGTGTGTCGGTGATATGCTTTTTTCTGCGTTGTCTGCACTCTCCGAATTTGTTCGGGTGTTACTTTTGTTAGTTTCGGTTTCAGTTGTTGTGTTATGGTCAGTAGTTTCGATCATAATTTTCTGCTCATTAGCAATTGTGCGGGTGATGCGTCTAGTTCAGCTAGTGGTGTGTTTCTGAAATTAAGCAAGGCTAGATTATAATCCTTTGATTCCTGCATTGCTTTTTTAATCATTGTTTTGACAGTTTGTATGTGCCTTTCCGCTTGGCCATTACTTTGTGGATAGTGTGGACTAGAGAAACTTGGTTTGAAGCTATACTCGTGTGCGAATTTGTTATATTCATCGGCTGCGAACTGTGGACCATTGTCCGATACTACAATGTCTGGTATACCGTGTCGACCAAATATTTGTTTCATGGCTAGAACAAATGCTGCACTTGTTGTACTTTGTAATGCTACAACCTCTGGATATTTCGAAAGATAGTCAACCACCAGTAGATAATTTTGATTACCAATCTGGAACAGATCCACCCCTATTTTGTTGAATGGCAAGTGCGGAATGTCATGTGACTGTAGGGGCTCGCTGTGCTGTTTGTTCCTATATTGTTGGCATAATGCGCACCTGGCAATTTTGTCTTCTAATTGAGTTTGATGCCTGGCCAAAAGATATGTTCTCTTCCCAGTCTTTTGCTTTTGATTATGCCCTGGTGTGTTTCATGTAACTTTGTTAGCATGGCCTTCTGCATTTGTGTTGGTATGATGACCCTGTTGCCCTTTAACAGTACCCTGTTGTATTTTGTGATTTCATGACGGAACGTGTGGAATGGGGTGGCGCATTTTGGTATTGTATTTTTGTCTTCGGGCCATCCTGTTTCGATCAATTTAGCCACCTCTGTCAATGTTTTGTCTCTTTTTGTTTCATTTGCGACACTCTGAAGGCCCCCTTGTAGGACTTCTACTGCTACAACGTTGATTTCCGTGTCAAACAGTGCCATTTGCCCGGTTGTGCTGCTGTGATCCCTTTACAGCGCATCTGCAACGAACATGTTACATCCCTTTATATACACCAAATCTAAATCGTAATTTTGTAGTCGCATTCTCATGCGTTGCATGCATGCTGACAGTTGATGCAGTGGTTTGTTAATAATTGCAACGAGTGGCTTATGATCTGTCTCGATCCGTACCCTTTTCCCAAAGATGTAGTTATGAAATTTTGTGCAGCTGAAACAGATGGCCAGTAGTTCCTTTTCAATCACTGCATAGCTGCTCTGTGTGTCATGTAACGCTCTCGAAGCCATGCATCTTCGATCTTGTTGAAGATGTGCGTTGGAATTATGTTCGCCTCGGATCCCGTGTCCAGTTTGAATTTGATGGACACGGGTCCGACACATATGTCCATGAACCATAAGTCTCCCGACTTGCCATCATCTGTTGATACCGCTCCCACAAACAGATCATCTTCCGGGTGCTGGAATTCTGTCTCGTCTTCTTCGTCGTCCTCGTCTAGGATGATTTCATAGATGCTGTTGGTTTTGGATCGGCAAACTTTTGCGAAATGGCCGATTTTCTTACATGCCGCACACGCTTTGCCTTTGGCGGGGCATGCATTACGGTCGTCTTTGTGGGAGTAGGCGCACGAGGCACAAGTCGCACGCGTGCCAGCGGTTTCGTTTGCTTGCTCGCGGCCTCCTCTCGCAGCCAGCCGAGGGCGCTGTTGATATTGTTGTCCGTATTGTCGTGAAGCCTGCCATGTTGTATCATCCCATCGTACGAAATCCACAGCGTACTCCGTGCCTGTGGCTCCTGCCAGCTGTTTGGCCCGATGTTTGCTCATCCGGCACATCTCTTCACACACTTGAAAATCCAACTTGGGCGTTTGCAACAAACGATCCCGTAACACATTGCATTTCACTCCACAGACCAGTCTATCACACATTAGCGATTCCTCTATCGGCCCGTATTGGCAATGTCTGATTTTGTGGCGTACTTCTCGGATCGTTAAATCGTGTTACTATAGACTACATCACGGTTCCGACTGCGCATGCGCTGAAAACGGCGTTGGGAGCAAAGCAAAGGCATACGGCCATTGAGTTTGCCAATACGCGCAGTGAAAAACATCAGTTTTATTCAAAATTAATAGAAATCCAAAACCCTAACCTTATCAATTTAATATAATCGTTTTGTTAAACATGTTTTCTATGTGTTCCAAGCGGTTTGTCTCTAGGTGGTGTGCTTTTATCAATATTTTACTTTTTCTGTATGGAGATTGCTCACTGTCATTGACAATGCATTGAGAACTCTGGCTATGGTTCTAACACTAGTCTGAGTGACTAGATTTTTCTAAATCTAAATGCACATGGCATAAGATGTCCTGATTATATTGATGTAAATGCAATGCTGGATAAAAGATTAATATCTTAATTGATTATATATATTTTTTTAGTTGGTATACTATGTTTCAAACAAGAGCTGAGATGAGCTGAAACTAGCACATTTCATAGCTGCACCCAGTGTATTAGCATGTGCCATGTGCTTTTGGGGGGGTTGTTTTGCTCTGACGCATCCCACAATGCACCATGCCGCTGGAACCGTGATGTAGTCTATTGGCTTCGTGATCAACCCGCCCTCGTAGTGACATCATCAACTCGCTGCATTATTCTCGCTACAAAACGAATAAGTCTCCAAACAAATAGGACAAGCAGCGCACCCGTCCACTTACTATTGAGCTGTGCAGTGTGCATGCAGCTTGGACTTCCACGGGCTGGATGAGGGTAAAAAGGGCTGCTCATATATGGCACAGAAGGCACAATGCGCACATGTAGATTCTCAGAAGTCAATGTTGGTTCGCAGGTGGTGTCGAAGCACCTATGTTTTGGTACCACCGGTTCATCCTGTTGTCACCCCTTTAACGATTATTTCACCATGCCGGGGCAGCCGGGTAAGGGCTGGGAGGGAGGACCGGTGCGGGTCGGGTAAAGGGCGGGTAAGGGCGGTAAGGGCGGGATGGGGCAGGGGGGGGGGGATCGGGCCGGGGGTGGGGTGGGGTGGGCCGGGACAGGACGGGTCGGAGCGGGTAAGGGCGGGCCGGGGCAGGGCAGGGCGGAGCCGGGCGGCGAGGGGCGGGGAGGGGTAGGGTGGGGAGGAGCCGGGTGGGGCTGGGTGGGGCCAGGTTTGGCGGGCCGGAGTGGGATTAGGTGGGCCGTGGTGGGGCGGGGCGGGGAGGGGAAGGGCGGGGAGGGGCCGGGTGGGGCTGGGTGGGCCTGGGTGGGGCCGGGTTAGGCGGGCCGGAGTGGGCTAGGTGGGGCCTGGTGGAGCGGGGATGGGTGGAAGATTGTGAGGCGGCCTGGAGGAGCAAACTGACCGGGAAGGTGGGGCTGGAGCCGGCCATAACATGGTGTGAGACAAATGTGGGGCGTGACGAGGCAGGGTTGGGGCATGGTGGCGCGGAACGGCCGGTGTCGCGGTTTCAGCCCTCCGTCGGTTTCAGCTCTCTGCATCGCTTCTGCGCATGCATCAAATTCGAACAACATCGTCACTAACCTTATAAATTTAATATAATCTTTTTGGTAAACATGTGTTCTATATATGTACCAAGCGATTTGTTTCTAGGTGGTGTGGTTTTAGAGATATTTCACTTTTTCTGTATGAAGATTGCTCATGGCGATTGACAATGCATTGAGTTTGCCGATACGCGCAGTGCAACACATGGATTTTATTCAAAATTAATAAAAATACAGAACCCTAACCTTATGAATTTAATATAATCCTTTCCCTGAATATGTTGTCTGTATCTGTGCCAAGCGGTTTGCTTCTAGGTGGTCTAGTTTTAAAGATATTTCACCTTTTTTATTTTTTATTTGTTTGGTCCATTAGTTGTTTAAGCAGGGGAAATTTCAGTCATAGATGACTGGTCTTCCTCATTCCACTGCTGGCCGATAGAAAGCCCGAGCCTACACTTTTACCGACCCAAGGGATTTTTAACCTCCCACACCACATAGACATGGTATGAGAGCAACCGGCCTTTGATGACACTGTAAGTTATACACAGCGGTGGAAATCCAAATTGGCAGAGCTGGGGGCACATGGAATCGACCCTCAGATTAGGAGTCTGACCTAGAAAAAAGTCAGACACTCTAACCACTCCGCCACAGAGAACTAAATAATACAAAAGCACCCCTCCCCCTTCCAAAAGACCTTGAAGCAAGCGACAGCGTATGTGAAAGTACAACGTCTGAACACTTTGACTTCTGGAAACTTAATGGTTTATTCACGGCCTAGGGCTCGCTTCACCCGCTAGCTAAACTTTCCATGATGTCATCTCATTAGCATATTCCTTTGTCTCAAACTCTGCATCTCGTTAACATATATTAGCCACACACCTATATGTCTATTACGCATATATCACATCCCCCCCTCAAAGTATTTCTGAAACATGAAATATTTCAAAATAACCATGACGATAACACCACATACTAGTCAAACGAATGCACAATAACATATATGCGTACTTAACTTAAACACAAGGCCTTGCAAATATCTGAGCACCCAATGCACTGAAGTCCTTTACTGTCCAGCCATAACGCCTGACGTCATAAAGTGTCCATCACATATCATATAAGAACGAACATAGCTGAAAATACAACTTAATCCTACACGCACATGTTATACGAGTACCCACTCAATCTACACTGACCTACTACAGGTCTAACCTGCTTGCCAGCCTTATCAGCCAACCTGACCTACTTAGATTAGCCGCACTGTTTACATTCGGTACTGACGCTGACCCAGTTTGTGTCTGCCCGACCAGTTTTGGTCGGCCCCCACAGGTGCCCTGATAATCTGCACCCAGTTACGATATAACATATTACCTGACTCGTTCAAAATCTGATACTCTCTCCCAGAAACACCAGTCCGTCCCAAAATAACCCCTTTTTTCCATTGCCCAGCATGATTTTTGTACTTTATCTTATCTCCGACTTTCATAGGTTTGTGCGGCTTACCACACTTCCGGTCATGAAATGCTTTCTGACTTCGCTGCCGTTTTGCTGTCTGGCTTCTCTTTGGATTTTGCGTTTCGGGCACCAACATTTCCTTAGCCATTGGCAACCTGCCCCTCAACCTTCTGCTCATGAGCAGCTGCGCCGGAGATGCATTCAGGATGGGCAATGGAGTGTTACGATAGTTTAGCAAAGCTAACTGAAAATCATACCCAGTCCTCTCGCACTTCTTTAACATGTCCTTGACTGTTTGCACAAACCGTTCTACCTGCCCATTGCTATGGGGATACTGTGGACTGGAATACACGGCCTTAAACCCATAGTGCAGCGCAAACTCCCTATACTCATGGCTCTTAAACTGTGGACCATTGTCCAAAACGACCTGACTTGGAATACCGTGTCTTGCAAAAGTATCCTTTAATGTGTCAATAACAGTGACAGACGATGTATCGCCCAACACCCCCCTCCCAAAATGGATACTTTGTGTAGTAATATACAGTTATCAGGTAATTCTTATGATCTAACTCGAACAAATCGGCACAAACTTTGTCATACGGTTGACAGGCGATCGGGTGATTTATCAATGGCTCGTTATGCACATTTTTTCGGTTGTTTTGGCAAGTGTCACACCGACTGACCTTATCTTCAATTTGCCTATTCATATTCGGCCAAAACATACAGTCCTGTGCCAACTGCTTGGACTTTGTCACACCTAGGTGTGTCTCATGTAATGCCTCTATCATTTCACCACGAAGACCCGGAGGAACCACCACCCGATTGCTGTTCATTACGAGATTGTTTTCTATCGTTAACTTGTGTTTGTATGGGATGTATTGTCTCAGACACAGTGGTGTCTGTATGCGTGTAGTGTCCCACCCATCTTCAATGTGTGAGATCAACATGGACATGGATACATCCTTCTCATACTCATTGACAATCTTACTCAACAAACTTGATGACTGCATGTCCACTGCGGCAATGCAGAGCGTGTCATCGAACAGGCTATCATGACCTACTTTGACGCTATGCGCCCTGGACAACGTGTCTGCAAAAAACATCAAAGAACCCTTCACATGACATAGATGAATATTGTAATTTTGCAATCGCATTCGCATCCTTTGCATTTTAGCCGAAAGTTTATGAATTGGCTTCTGCATTATCGCCACCAACGGCTTGTGGTCCGTTTGAATTTGAACTTCTTTGCCAAAGATATACTCATGAAACCTCTGGCATCCGAAACATATGGTGAGCATTTCTTTTTTTATAGTGGCATAACCACACTGCGCTGAGTTAAGCGCACGAGATGCGAGTGCGATCGGTTTGTCATCTTGCATCAACACGGCCCCTAAACCTGACTGACAAGCATCTACCTGAATCACAATGGGTTTCTTAACATTGTAATATGATAACACAGGAGCAGTTCTTAACTTCTCCTTCAACTTATCAAACGCACCCTGCTGTTCGGCCTGCCAGTGCCACGCCAAGTCCTTAGCCAGGAGTGTGCGTAGTGGTTTGGCTATCTCGGACCTGTTGGGTATAAACTTGTGTACATATCCAACCATGCCCATGAACCTTAGATTCCTTGTTTGTCACACGGCTCTGGCATGACAACTATTGCTTGTATTCTGTCTGGATCAGACTTCACACCCTGCTGGGTAAGTTGCTGACCTACATATTTCACTGTAGTTTTACATAACAAAGATTTAGCATCATTTAACTTCAGGGTAACCGACCTAGGTTGGTCCAACATGGCTCGGAGCCGCTCGTTGTGCTCCTCAACCGTTGACCCATATACCAAAATATAGTCCGTGACTATCCCGATACCGGGTATGTCGCCTATGACACGGTGCATTTCCTGAATAAAAATGTCACCGGCTGTTTTGATGCCAAAACGCAAGCGGGTGTACCTGTACCAGCCCCACGGAGTATTGAACGTGCACAAACGTGAACTTTCGTCATCTAATTCTATTTGCCAATAACCTGTCTTTGCATCCAAAACTGAAAAATACTTTGCATCTGCCGTTTTGGCAATAATTACGTCAATCGTTTTGGTAGGGAAAGGCCCTCTCTTTATCGCCTTGTTCAACTTAGTCGGATCCAGACAAATCCTTATCTTGTTTTGTTTATTTACGACAGGTTCATCCTGTTCAACTATGACACCTAACTCAACCATGCGATCAAGCTCACTACGTACCTTACCCTGAATGGCAAATGGAATCCGTCTAGGCGGACCAATGACAGGTTGAACAGATTTATCGACATGAATGATAGCATTTGCCTTGATCAACCCCAAACCCTGAAACACATCTTTGTATTCGCTTACCAGCTTCTCCACCCGAGCGCTTGGACTGTTCGTCGGCTCGGAAATGTTCGTCGGCACAGCGCAGTGCACCTCATCCACACGCACCAGCAGGTTCAAAGTCACACAAGCCTGCCTGCCCAAAATAGGCTGACAATCCGGTACCACTTGGAACTTGAGCACTCTGTCGTTGATGTCCAGCAGTGCCTCCCTGTCAGGAGTGATCCGATGACCCGAGAACGTCACCAACGAACACCTGGTGTTCGTCAGCCGCCCCAGAGCAACTCTGTCGAAAACGTACCTCGGCAGCACGTTCGCCTCCGAACCGGTGTCGAGCTTGAACTTGACAGGACAACCATTCACCCAAACGATCGCGTGCCACATCTCGGCGGCATCCTGACCGGCACCGCGGTCGACGGCACCAACAAACAGATCTGTTGCCAGTACGTTGACCTCCGCCGGATCTGGGTCTTGCTCAGCATTGTGAGGGTCGGGCTCTTCCATCGTAAGTTCATTGACTCTTCCCAGTCTGCTCCTACATACCTTACCGAAGTGCCCGATCTTCTTGCAGGCTATGCAAGCCTTTCCTTTCGCTGGGCAGACTCCCCGGCGGTGTTCATATCCACAATTCTGGCAGTGGATCTTGAACTCTCCTGCACCGGCGCCGCCGGCATTCCAAGATGCCGATTTCGAAGATGCCTTCGCCGATGACCGAACTGCCGGTGCACCGGTACGCGCATTAGCATAGTTCCGTATGAAATCAATCTCCTTACTTTCCACGTCTGATTTGGTGTCCTCCAGCAGATCGGAACTAAATTCACTCATCTCACACATACTAACACATTTTCCCAATGTTAACTGAGAAGTTTGAAGCAGTTTGTTCCGTAAATTCACATTCCGTACGCCAGCCACTATCCGATCGTGCAACAGCGACTCCTCCACCGTACCATATTCACAATCCTTCACTTTGTCTCTCAATGCCGTGATTATGTGAATTAAACTTATAATGAGATAATGACACTGCATTTACCGACACAATAAATCCGAAATGCCTCCGTAAGTGGCACGATCTTATCTTGATCAGCGAGAGCGATATCCATATTGGCGAAAACCTTCTGCGCCTCCTCGCCAGCAACATGAAGAAAGATGCAGCATTGCACTCATTCTGTCTTCAATACGACACCCGCCGCAGTAGCGTATATGTCATATGCTCTGATCCATGTTTTCCAGTTCGATCTCACGTTGTGGCTGAGGACAAGCTGACCAGGCGGCCGCAATCCCGGCAACGTATTAGCGGGCGGCATCCTTCCTCATCTGACACCATGTGAAAGTACAATGTCTGAACACTTTGACTTCTGGATACTGAATGGTTTATTCACGGCCTAGGGCTCGCTTCACCCGCCAGCTAAACTTTCCATGACTTCATCTTATTAGCATATTCCTTTGTCTCAAACTCTGCATCTCGTTAACTTATATTAGCCACACACCTATACGTCTATTACGCATATATCACAGCGTACGGCTGAAACCAACGGAGGGCGGAAACTGCAACACTGGCAGGCTCGGCGGCGGGCTGGTGGCGAGCTGGCGGCGGGGGGGGGGGGGGGGGGGGGGGGGGGGGGGCTATATGAGGCGGTCGGACCGGCCACCCCTCCTGACAAGCGCAGTGTTATACGCATAAAGCAGCGGGCCGGCCGGCGGGCCGCCTAACAATGATGGTGGCAGCCACTTTGCCAGAACCTTTGGTAAATCATCATGCCAAACTTGACGCATGGAGATAACCCAAGCTGCATGCTCAGAGCCAGCCAGCACCAGTACGAGGCGCCGTATGTAGGCGGGTCGTTAGGAGCAGGTGTAGTGTACGCTAACTACAACATCTATGACAGATATGGTAGCTACAACAGCTATTACAGATATGGTAGCTACACCAGCTATGACAGATATGGTAGCTACAACTGCTATGACAGATACGCTAACTACAACATCTATGACAGATACGGTAGCTACAACAGTAACGACAGATATGCTAACTACAACATCTATGACAAATATGGTAGCTACAACAGCTATGACAGATATGCTAACTACAACTACTTCATAGAGATAGGGGAGAAGTTAGCAGATAAACTAGACAATATACCAGAAAAAGATGAAGTTAACATAGTAAAGCCAAATGCAGTCACATATGACATAAGGGTGGTAACTAAGGAAGAAGTACTTAAAAAGATTAAGGGATCGTCTGAATACAAATCATCAGGACTTAAAGATCTCAGCTCAAGGATACTAATTGATTCAATAACTATATTAATCAAAGAATTCACCCATATAGTAAACATATCAATTGAAACGGGTATTTTCCCAGATGACTGGAAAATTGCTACAGTTGTACCTATCCCAAAAGTCAGCAACCCTAAAACATGCAATGACCTCAGACCAATTTCTCTTCTACCCATAACTGGGAAAATAGTTGAGCAACTCATTCATGATCAAATAAAAACATTTTTTGAAGCAACAAACTACCTAGCAGATGAACAAAATGGCTTCAGGAAAGGCAGGTCCACAACCAAAGCACTCTCAACACTCCTTTATGTGCTTCTCAGTGCGATGGATTCTGGCAAACTTACCATAGCAGTATATATTGATTTAAAAAAAGCATTTGACACTATAGATCATCAAATCCTGTTGCAGAAGGTTGTCAAGAGTGCGTTGGGTTCAAAAACGGTAGCCTTTCTGACAAACTATCTTTCCAATTGAAATCAAAGTACCAAACTAAATGCCATTGAGTCAACCTTAAGACAGGTAAAAACTGGAGTACCACAGGGATCAACACTGGGCCCCCTTCTATTCCTTCTGTTCATAAAAGACTTACCCCAAGCACTGAGGCAAACAAAATGCATTTTATTTGCTGTTGACGCATTCCAACTGGTATCAAACAGTAACTTAGCAAAATCAGCAGAATTGACAAATCAAAATTTTGCTCGAATAAATATATGGTGCAAAGAAAACAAATTAACTCTCAATATAATCAAAACTGAATATGTTATCTATGGCACCAAGAACAAGAAGGACAAAGCCGCAGAAGTCCAAATAAAGATTGGGAATGAAACACTAAGGGAGGTAGAGACCTACAAATATTTGGGAACTGAACTGGATGGAACTCTAAATGGGAATAAACAACTAAGTAGATTAAATCAGTCACTGGCAAGGAAACTGTACACCTTCAGAAAAATCTGGGGTGTTATAAGTGAAAAAACAGCTCTTCTTTTGTACAAAACAATGATCCTCCCAATAATTGATTATAATGACCTAATATATGAACTACTCACAAAACAGCAACAAGCAAAGCTTCAAACAGTACAAAATAGGGCACTCGGGACAGTTTACAAAGGCCAAAATCTACACACAGAAGAACTACATGCTAAAGCTGGAATGGACAAACTAGACACAAGGCGCAAAAGGCATCTCTTAGGACTCATGTACAATAGAGCCCAAGACACAATATACACCGCCACAAGTATTCACAATACTAGGGCAGCAGATGGCAACCTCTTGACAATTCCCTATCCAAGGACTAACAAACTCAAAAGAGCACCTATTTATCAGGGAAGCCAACTCTGGAACAAACTCTCTGCCAAAACCAGGAATGCAACAACCTGCCTACAATTTAAATCTAGATTAAAGGTTGAGTACCCAACATAGACATACATTAATAAACCTACCTGGATAGACCACAAATGTTGAGAACTGAAATAAATACATAGTCCCAAACCACTCCCTTCCCTCTCCCTCTCTGAAATCTCCCCTGGCAAAAAGAGTAAAAGAAATAACAACTACCAAAGTATACCCACCAGCCTATAACACCTGACTAAACCAATAAAACATATACTACTGACAAAGCTATAGTTGACCCAAGACAATTTAAATGAGTCGTGCAACCATTATTTGCATAATCCAAAATCCACGACTACCTGTATCAGCAAGTCATGCCCATTATATTAATGTCTCCTCACAGGTATGATCATCAAATCACTGATATAGTCTAAAGGTAAATGGCTATTCTCCAGTCTACATGTGCAAAATAAGATCCCCACTATATTTGTAATGCTTCATTTTAACCTACTACTGTCTATATTGTTCATATCATCGCATCGTTTCATCCATAAATAGTTCATATGCACTATAATTGTTAAGGCCGGAAGACCAGCGCTTCGGTGCTGAAAAAAGATGTTATTCAACTGGAAAATTTGAACAAAAAAAACAAAAAAACCCAGATGCCACAGATACTATAGCTACACCAGCTATTGTAGCTACAACAGCTACGACAGATACGGTATCTACAACAGCTGCAACAGATATGGTAGCTACAACAGCTATGACAGATATGCTAACTACAACAGCTACGACAGATACTGTATCTACAACTGCTATGACAGATGCGCTAACTACAACATCTACAACAGATACGGTAGCTACAAAAGCTACAACAGATACGGTAGCTACAACAGCTATGACAGATATGCTAACTACAACAGATACAACAGATACAGTAGGTACAACAGCTATGACAGATATGCTAACTACAACAGCTACAACAGATATGCTAACTACAACATATACAACATAGTCTGACGGTGTTGAGTTCCTGCTATTTAAACAAAAAGACACAAATATACTATATTGATCATTATAATCTACCTTACATTAGTTTGAAGTATCTTTATTTTAATATTAGGTATATTTGATTTGAAAATATGAAATTGTTTATTTTGGCATGTACGTCAAAATTCTGACACAATAGCCTCCAGCAATAACGGGTTCTATTAAATGTATTTAGCAAATTTGACTTAGCCCTTCTGTGAAGTAACCACTGTTTAATAAGTGAGTGCCAGTAGTTATGTTACACGTGTAGAATCAAATCTAGGTACTTTCACTGACTATGCAGCTTTGTGAACATAGCGAATGTAGAGTATGGGACTACTACTATTAGAACCCACCAAAGTTCTTTGTGAACATAGCGACTGTAGAGTATGGGACTATTACTATTACTATTAGAACCCACCAAAGCGCAAAGTATGACGACTCGAGTATTACGCTACATGCCGCCTCCTACAGGGGGCGCCACCGTTCGGTCTCAATAACGGTGTTTGCGTCGAACTTCGGTAGTGCCGTCTAGTGCGAAAGTCATTACATTAGTATTTACTAAGTTGTGCCACCTATTATTTTTCTACATACGTCATGGTTGGATGGTTGTTGGAGTTTTATGTCCTGGCAAAATCGAATGCCCTATCAGGACGTACGTCATGTGTTTTTGCTGCAACTTCATGTGTTTAAATAGCAGGTGATATTGAAATCGGACCGTCAATGTTAGATCGACCATCATGACGTCACACAAGGCCGACTGGGCGAGTAAAGATGACAAAAAGTGAACCGAGAGACTCCCTGTTATATCTGTTGTAGATAGTGTATCTGTCATAGCTGTTGTAGTTAGTGTATCTGTTGTGGCTGTTGTACCTACCATCTCTGTCATAGCTGTTGTAGCTACCATATCTGTTGTATCTGTTGTAGTTAGCGCATCTGTCATAGCTATTGTAGCTACCATATCTGTTGTAGATGTTGTAGTTAGCGTATCTGTCATAGCTGTTGTAGCTACCATCTCTGTCATAGCTGTTGTAGCTACCGTATCTGTCGTAGTTAGCATATCTGCCATAGCTGTTGTTGCCGCCATATCTGTCATAGCTGTTGTAGCTACGGTATCTGTTGTAGATTTTGTAGCTAGCGCATCTGCCATAGCGGTTGTAGCTACCGTATCTGTCGTAGATATTGTAGTTAGCGCATCTGTTGTAGCAGTTGTAGCTACTGTATCTTTTATAGCTGTTATAGTTAGCATATCTGTCATAGATGGTGTAGCTACCATATCTGTCATAGCTGTTGTAGGTACCATATCTGTCATAGTTGTTGTAGCTACCATATCTGTCGTAGATGTTGTAGTTAGCGCATCTGTCTTAGCAGTTGCAGCTACCATATCTATCGTAGATGGTGTAGCTACCATATATGTTGTAGCTGTTCTAGCTACCATATATGTCATAGATGTTGTAGTTAGCATATATGTTGTAGCAGTTGTAACTACCGTATCTGTCATAGCTGGTGTAGCTACCATATCTATTGTATCTGTTGTAGTTAGTGTATCTGTTCTAGCTGTTGTAGTTACCATATCTGTTGTAGCTGTTGTAGCTACCGTATCTGTCATAGCTGTTGTAGCTACTGTATTTGTTGTATCTGTTGTAGTTAGCATATATGTCATAGCTGTTGTAGCTACCGTATCAGTTTTAGCTTTTGTAGCTACCGTATCTGTTGTAGATGTTGTAGTTAGCGCATCTGTCATAGCAGTTGTAGATACTGTATCTGTTGTAGCTGTTGTAGTTAGTGTATCTGTCATAGCTGTTGTAACTACCATATCTGTTGCAGCTGTTGTAGCTACTGTATCTGTCGTAGTAGCTGTTGTAGCTACCATATCTGGTGTAGCTGGTGTATCTATAGTATCCGTCGCATCCGTTGTAGGTAGCATGTCTGTTATAGCTGTTGCATCTACCATATCGGTCATAGCTGTTGTAGCTACAATATTTGTCATAGATGTTGTAGTTACCATATCTGTCGTTACTGTTGTAGGTACCATATCTGCCATAGATGTTGTAGTTAGAGCATCTGTCATAGCAGTTGTAGCTACCATATCTGTCATAGCTGGTGTAGCTACCTTATGTCATAGCTGTTGTAGCTATCATATCTGTCATAGATGTTGTAGTTAGCGTATCTGTTGTAGCAGTTGTAACTACCGTGTATGTCATCGCTGTTGTAGTTAGCATATCTGTCATAGCTGTTGTAGCTACTGTATCTGTTGTAGCTGTTGTATCAACCATATCTGTCATATATGTTGTAGTTAGCATACCTATCGTAGCTGTTGTTTATACAGTATATGTTGTAGATGTTGTAGTAAGTGCTTCCGTCATAGCTGTTGTAGCTACTGTATCTGTCATAGCTGTTGTAGTTAGTGTATCTGTCGTAGCTGTTGTAGCTACTGTAGCTGTTGTAGCTACCATATCTTTTGTAGCTGGTGTAGTTACCATATCTGTCATAGCTGTTGTAGTTACCATATCTGTCATAGCTGTTATAGCTACCGTATCTGTTGTAGCTACCATATCTGTCATAGCTGTTGTAGTTAGCGTATCTGTCATAGCTGTTGTAGCTATCGAATCTGTTGTATCGATTGTAGCTATTGTATCTGTCTTGGATGTTGTAGTTAGCGTATCTGTCATTACTGTTGTAGTTACCTTATATGTCGTAGATGTTGTAGTTAGCGCATCTGTCGTAGCAGTTCTAGCTACCATAGCTGTTGTAGCTGTTGTAGTTAGCATATCTGTCGTAGTTGTTGTAGCTACCATATCTGTCATAGCTGTTGTAGCTACCATATTTGTTGTATGTGTTGTAGTTAGTGTATCTGTCGCAGCTTGTGTAGCTGCCGTATCTGTCATAGCTGTTGTAGCTACCATATCCGTTGTATCTGTTGTAGTTAGTGTATCCATCGTAGCTGTTGTAGCTACCATATCTGTCATATATGTTGTAGTTAGCACATCTGTCGTAGCAGTTGTAGCTACCATATCTGTCATAGCTGGTGTAGCTACAGTATCTGTTGTCGCTATTGTAGCTACCATATATGTCATAGATGTTGTAGTTAGTGTATCTGTCATAGCCGGTGTAACTACCGTATCTGGCAGAGCTGGTGTAGCTACCATATCTGTCTTAGCTGTTGTAGCTGTCATACTTGCCATAGCTGTTGTAACTGGTGTAGCTACTGTATCTGTTGTAACTGTTGTAGCTACTGTATCATAGCTGTCATTGTTATCATAGAGCTCCGTCGTAGTATCATAGCTGTTGTAGTAGCATAGCTGTCATAGTTACCGTGGTTGTCATAGTTGTCATACCTGTCATAGTATCATAGCTGTTATTGTGTCACAGTTGTTATAGTATCATAGCTGTGGTATCATCATATCTGTGGTAATTATCATAGCTGCCACAGTTATCATAGCTATCGAGGTCATCATAGCCATCATAGTATGATAGCTGTTATGGTTATCATAGAGCTCTGTTGCCGTAGTTAGCATAACTGTCATTGTTATCATAGCTATCGTAGTACCATATATGTCATGGTTGTCATAGTTAGCATAGCTGTCATTGTTATCATAGCTATCGTAGAATCATAGTTATCGTAGTATCATATCTATCGCAGTATCATAGCTGTTGTAGTTATCATGGTTGTCATAGTTATCATAGAGCTCTGTCATAGTATCATAGTTAGCTGTTGTAGTTATCATAGCTGTTGTAGTATCATAGCTGTTTGTAATAGCATACCTGTCGTAATTATCATAGTTGTCATAGCATCATAGCTGTCATAGCATCATAGCTGTCGTACTATCATAGCTGTCATATTTCTCATAGCTGTCATAGTATCATAGCTGTCATAGTTATCATATATGTCATAGTTATCATAGCTGTTGTAGTATCATAGCTGTCATAGTTATCATCGCTGTCATAGTTTTCATGGCTGTCATAGCTATGATATCTGTGGTAGTTATCATATCTGCCGTAGCATCACAGCTGTCGTAGCTGCCGTAGATGTCGTAGCTGATGTAGCTGTCATAGCTGCCATAGCTTTCGTAGCTGACCTAGCTATCATAGCATCATATCTATCATAGTATCATAGCTGTAATTGTTTTCATAGCTGTCGTATTATAGCTATCATTGCTGTCGTAGTTTCTTCGCGGTCATAGTTATCACACCCCACCCAGACCCACACCCCACGTGAGCCCACCCCATCCCACTCCAACATACCCCATCCCCGCCCACTCTACCCACCATGACCCAACCGCCACCCCACACACCCCATCCCATACCTGCGTACCCCCACCCAACCCCCATCCTACCTCTACCCCATCCCATCCCAAACCCCACCCCACCCCACAACGAACTAACCCCCACGGCCCCCATCCCATCGCACTTCCACCCTACCCCAACCTCACCCCATCCCACTACCACCGAACCCCTACTGAACCCCATTCCATACCGACCCAACCTCATTCCACCCCACTCCACGCCCACCCAATCCTCCCCACACCACCCGCACCGTCACTTTGAGGCGGGTGGAGGAGGTCACGGGGGACGCGCACTCGGCCCTCGGCTGCATGATACTTGATAGTCTTGTCAGCCTCATCTAGGAAATCAGGGTGCGTGGGCGGCCGGGTGTGCGCCAGGTGAGCAGCGGCTAACCGGCCCGGAGCCGGGGATGCCGGCGTGAAGGGCGAATATCGCCTGGGGAGTAGGGCGCCCCCACGGCAATATTCTACCCAAATAAGACTACTAGGGTACCAACTTGTACCGTGGGTATAACGATGTGTCCCGATGGGAGACTACAATGTAATGCATGCTACACAGTTACACATGCCCGCACGCCGCTGTTTAGTGCTTTCTTGGTAATTTGTGATGTGTGTTTTCTTTGTCATTTGTCTTGGAGATTTTACACTGAGGGATAAAGTTCCCTTTACAACCCTAACATTTTCCGTGCACACATTTAGTTATATGAACAGAACAAAGAGGCAGAATTGTACTGCAGACAGCGGTGGATTGATTCTGGAGGGGCAGTAGAATACTACAGGGAGTAGTGATACAGCACCCATCCGCACTGCCGACCCAGCACCCAGCCGGGTGCGCACTCCGACACTCAAACAGGGGAGGCGCAAATGGGTGGAGCTGATGTCATTATAGATAACCAACAGCAGAGGATTGTCACTATTTTAATGCATGATTTGCATTATTCAACTATTTCACTACAGCACTGTGTTCGGAAGTCACTAAGTGGATGGAATGAGGCAGCATTTGTAATTTACTTGCGAGGCAAGTCTGACCTATTTCCATCCTCCCATGTGACCCCTCCCTCAGTCCTGTCACTTCGCATCTCACTGCCATGCTGTTCACTTTGGTTCACTTAAGATGGGTCTTTGTCAAGGTTACTAAAATGCTGTCAAAGAAGAAGAGCCTTGGGCACCCAGTTCTCCCTACTCTGGCCGAGGCGACAGCCGGTATGATGGGCTACGCGGAGAGTGCTGCCCCTTCAACACCCGCCCTCCATCGCCACAACCTGCTCAGCCATTACAAGGCACTCCTCCACATAATCTACCTCAGCGTACACAGTCGCCCAACACTGCTAATGCCACCGAGATGGTACTCCTCGATTTACATCAAGAAAGCATTCAGCTAACAAGAGGCTTGGGAATAGCCCTTGAGCGTTTTTTGCAGCTATCCTGCTTCCCCCCACTCCTGCCCCAGCCAGCTACCCCACAACAACCCTTGTAGGAGGCCTTGCTGCATGCCTGGTTTACAACACTGCCTCCCGCAGTCCGTTATTTAGCTCAACCTCTCCTTCCATCCCCACCTCAACCGGTCCCAATCCATGTGTATCCACCCACCAGAGTTTCATGCTTGCAAGATTTCCCTGCTAATTTCACTCTCCCACCACCTCATCAGTCAACCCGCACCCATTTTCCGCCCCCCACAGCTCTAGCTGTCACAGCTGGCCATGTCCCCTTCCTAAAGCCTATATGTCATGCTGAGTACACAGCTGAAGCACTTGTGGACCTGCTGCTTGATAGAACACAAACCAAAAGGTAACCAGTTCATGTGACACTTATATGTAACGAGAGGAGACACTTGCAAGAAAATAGCCCTTGGTGATGCCTTTTGGGCAGTATATGTTGCCGCGCTTAAAAGACTTGCTGCCGACCCAGCCCTTCCCCCATCTTGGCTCTCATATATAGCAAAACACGAAGAATTAGCAATAATGGCTATGTCTTGGGACTGGCCCACTTTCCAGCATTGGTCAGAACATGTTTTTTAAATGGTAGCAGACATAGGCTCAGGTATAAGTGGGAAGATAGTGCAGCTATAAAAGATATCCAAAATTACTGTGTTTCGACTCCGGTTAACCAGGAACATGCTACAGGTGTAATACGCTAACTGGCAGCACTGTCTACAACTCTCAACACCCTTATCAACCCGCAGCCATTCTCAAGTCGTGAGGACTAGTCAAAGGATACCGATGACAAGCCCTGTCATTTGTGGAATTGGGTGAAAGACTGCGGTTTTTCGTCCACCCACAGCACCCTGCCTAATAGACATTTGCACAACTGCACCTGGTGCACGTTCAAGTTTAAAAGGCTGTGTATGCATAGAGAACAAGACTGTCTTAAAAAGTGAAAATTCCTTGATAAAGGGCTTGCTACTGTTGCTGCCTCTGCTGTCGCTGCTGCTGCTGCTGCCGCTGTTGCCGCGGCTACCACTGCTACCGCTGCTGTCCCTGCTGCCGCTCCTGCCGCTCCTGCCGCTCCTGCCGATGCTATTGCTGCTTCTGCTGCTGTCGCTGCTGCCGCTGCTGCTTCTAATACCCATTCTAAGAATTTAAGTTATGTTTCTGTAATTAAGACTGTTGTTACCTCAGTTGTTTAACCGCTGGCCACTCCGGTTACAAGTACTGTTCTACCATTGCATAACATGTCTGATGTTACTTATAACAGCGCTGTTTCACAGCTCAGTGTTGTTGATATTCCACACACAGCCCTGCATACACATGACCCTGTGACACCCACACACTCACTACCAAATTACCAACACATAATTAACAAATCACCTCAATTTCCTGTTCAGTTAGTAAGCCAGCCAATGATACAGAAACATCTAGCATTTTCAGCCCCTCTAACCACCACATTAGATAATGAGTCTAATATTGTTGACTTCACAGCAATCCCATCGCCACTTTCTCAGACATCAGTTACAGCACCCACATTAGATATAGTGTTTGATTGGTTTGACATTGCAGATAGTTCACAACATGTTCATACAGCTGTGTTCACGCCCCCTCCGTCCTTGCAAGTTTAGTCCTACTGTGGCAGTTTTCTGGCCGACTCATCTTACAAGTATGGTCTGATTTCATGAGGTATGAGTCCGTGTACACGACAGTTAGAACTACTTCGCTTCCTAACTTTCTCAATGCAAAGATGCCTGTGCCTTCAGCATTGCATATTAGGAATTGGAGGTTTCTCTTAGAAGGATATCCTGATACAGACTTAGTTGATTTATTAGAGTATGGGTGTCCGTTGGCTTATACCTCCAATAGTATCCCTAGTCCTACAAATAAGTATTTACACCCCAGCTGCGAACTCTGGCATCCATATTTGTTCTTTAATTAATTAAGAATACAATCTCGGGGTAATGGTAAGCCCTTTTTCAGTTATTCCATTTACGCAATGGACACAGTTTAACCCAATGATGATGTGTCCAAAAACATATTCTGATGTCAGAAGGGTAATAATCAATTTGAGTTGTCCAGTGGAGAGGAGTGTAAATGTAGGAATTAGAAAAGGATATTACTTAGGCAGACATTTTGCTTTTACTCTCTCATCAATTAACACCTTAACAGTTCCGATTTCAAGGTGAGGCTGTGGGGAACCAATTTAGACAGGGCGTACCGGCAGCTATGCAGGTATGCAGGTATAGCAATACCTCAGGGAGTTTGACGCCCCTGCCCTGCAGAGTTGTAAACCACTGCCTTGTGGTACAGGTTCTTGACAGAACTGAAGGCTAAGGGAGCAAACCCTAAACAAAAAACCAGGGTGGTTGATGTATGGAACTCCCAACATCTCCCGACCAGCCACTGCAGGGACAAATAGTTTTGTGCCTGTCTTGACATGTTCTTGCCAGTGTGAAACCTCTATTTGCTCCCCGAGAGAGTGCCGCTGGTAACTTGCAAAAGCCAGCAGCACTTCAACACTTTTGCAGGCAGCTTTCATGAAATGTACAACCGCACAAAACACCATACCAGCTCGGCCGTCGTCCGGGTTACCAAGGACTGCGCTGCTCGAGCTCATCTTCCATCGACAGCGGAAAATCAGCTAGGAGGAACACAACACAACGCAACACAACACAACTACTGACAATTGCTCAATGGAACGTCAGGACTCTCCTCGACCGAGAAGCAGCTGACTGACCAGAAAGACATACGGCATTAGTAGCAATTGAACTAGCAAAATACAACTTCGACATCGCCGCCCTATGTGAAACAAGGTTCTCAGAGTCTGGTAGTCTCACTGACTTGGAATACTCTTTCTTCTGGAATGGCAAACCCAAAGGAGAGAGAAGGGAGGCCAGAGTGGGTTTTACTATCAAAAAGGAAATCGTCACAAAGCTGACAGAAATGCCACGGCCAGTGAGTGACAGAATCATGATGATTTGAGCAAGAAGAACTTTGCTAAAATTATCAGTGTGTATGCTCCAACAATGACAAACCCAAATGATAACAAGGAGGCCTTCTACAATCAGCTGGCAAGTATGCTCAGTGACATCCCTCGTACTGATAAGCCACTGCTGATAGGAGACTTCAATGCAAGGATAGGAAGAGACAATGACAATTGGCCCTTGGTCATGGGCAAACATGGAATCGGGAAATGCAACTCCAATGGCGAGCTCCTACTGGCTTTGTGCTCTGAGTTCAAACTGATAGTGACAAACACCATGTTCAAGCAGAAGGATGAACGCAAGACCACTTGGATGCATCCTTGTTCCAGACACTGATTATGACTTCATCATCACAAGGTGTCGTTCAGAATATGACAAAATAACAACAGGCAAGGGACAAATAAACCAACCAAGGTCAACACAGCAAAACTAAGTACCATCAGTCACACGGAGAGCTTCAAGCGGGAGATGTTCATCGCGCTCGCACAATGGGAGGAGAAGGAAAGCCCAACACCAGACGAGGAATGGGCAGCTTTGCAGGAGGTCGTATACAACTCAGCTAAAACATATCTCGGCAAGCCAGACAGAAAACACCAGCACTGGTTTGACCCCAACAATCAGGAGCTACAAAATCTTATGAGCACAAGAGAGCAAGCCCACCAGAGAGCGTTGCAGACCAGGAACACTAGATCCACCACTGCAGCATACAAAGATGCCTGCAGATTGCTACAGAAATGCACCCGTGCATTGGAGTCAGACTGGTGGGGAATGAAGGCAGAGGAGCTGCAGAGAGCTGCAGACAGAAACAACATGAAGGGCTTCTACAGTGGACTGAAGGAAGTGTGGAACCCGTGAAGAAGGGACCTGTCACCTGAAATCAACAGATGGAATGGAGACCTTTTCTGACAGCAAGAGAGTTGTGGGAAGATGGAGTGAACACTTCCAGAAGCTACTCAACGTCCCTGGTGAGATAGATCACAAAGCTCTAGACAACATCCAGCAGAGCATTACCAAAACATGCCTCGATGAGATTCCAACCATGGATGAGATGGCTAGAGCAATCGCCAGCCTGAAAGATGGCAAAGCACCTGGGGGTGATGGAATTCCTGCTGAAGTATGGAAGCATGGACGAGACAATCTGTTCAACAGACTGCACCAACTAATCACCAATGCCTGGGAGGAGGGTTCTGTACCCCAAGCATGGAAGGATGCCAGCATTGTAACCATCTACAAGAAAGGTGATCGAACAGACTGTGAGAACTATAGAGGAACCTCTCTTCTTTCCATAGCAGGCAAGATCTTTGCCAGGATCCTCCTCAACAGACTATCTATTCACATAATACCTGAGGTAGTTCCGGAGTCACAGTGTGTCAAAGAAGTTCGGCCTGAAGATTAGCATCAAGAAGACGGAGGTGCTGTACCAACCCAACTCTACAAGAACCCGAGAGGAGGAGATCATGGTTGACGGAAACAACCTGAACTCTGTTCCGGAATTCATGTACCTTGGAAGCACTATATCAAGTGATGGAGACATTGATGCTGAAATACAGAGGAGGATGGCGAAGGCTAGCGCATCTTTCAGCTGACTATGCCAGAGACTCTGGAACAACCACCATGTGTCCATTTGGGTCAAAGCTAGATCTACCTGCAATCGTGCTATCCACCCTACTATAACGAGCCGAGGCCTGGACAGTGTACAGACGACAGGTGAAAATCACGAGGCTAACCTGGAAGGACAAAGTGACAAATAAGGAAATACTCAAATGGACGGGGCTGCCCTCTATGGAAGATCTTCTGATCAAAAAGAATCTCCAGTGGACTGGACACCTCATGAGGATGTCATCAAACAGGCTACCAAAGCAGATCCTCTACTCTCAACTGTCTTCTGGTTACAGAAAGAGAGGGCGCCCTCGTCTCCGGTTCAAGGATACCATCAAGAGAAACCTGAAGCTGTGAGACATTAAGACCGACTCATGGACATCACTCTCACAGCAGAGAGATAAATGGAGAGTGGCAGTCAAGTAATGAAAGTAGTCTTTGTTGCATCGTGACAGACAGCATGATGATGATGATGATGATGATACTCGGCAGCTGAGTGTCCCCTATAATGGTCTCTACTGATTATGGTCTGCTAACTTGAAGAAGATCGATATATACCTGTTCCTGTCTTTTTAAAAACAACATACCTGAGTACATGTCTTGATCATGATGATCAACCATCTATGGGCTGTGACTAAATTAAGTAATAGTTACTTGTTTTTGCAACTCGTTGTTTGTGTGTACGAGCTAGCAAATTATAGTTATATTAGCGCTCATTCACTGCCATTGTTTGAACACAGGTGAACTCCACCACGCAACAATTTATAGCCTCAACTCCACCTTCCTCATACCCTAACTAACCCTCCAATTGAAGGCATCCGCCAAGGAGACTTAGTGCCATCCTTAAATCACACCCATACAGCAAAAAGTGTGATTCAGTCAGTTTGGTAACAGGCAACACACCAATTCTCACCCACACACCAATGAATACTTATAATTTCATAGTGTCACTTAGGTTTAAATGTTGTCTTCAATTAAATCCACAATAACAAAAAAGAATTCTAGTATTGTGTTTTTAATGAAACAGGTCTTTAGTTTTAATGGTATTAGGTTGTTGGTAAATGATATGTAACTTAAAATGTAAATATGCACAGCTTGTGCCACTGATGCCATCACACTGTCTACACCTGCGAGCCAAATCCATGCCATCGATAAACAACTGTCAAATTAAAACCCCAAAAGGTGTGCGGGCCAAGATATATGCTAATATTGTAATGTGTGTTGACTGGTGCTTGCTTCTCTGTGTTTCCGATAAGTGATGACGTATAATACTGTAACGTGTAGCACATCTTCCTTGCGCCATCCCATTTGGAGCTGAACACTCCACAAATATGCATGCATGTATGTATTATTTGATACCTGCTGCATGTGCAATAAGTATTAAATGAGCCATTTCTCATTTCAGTACTTTCACTAAACTACTACTGCTGGCAGCAGTATTCAGAAAGGAGGCAGCTTACAAAATTGGACCCTCGTGGCACTGACTCACTGGCTCCAGACTCGGTTGTTATTGTTATTATTATTATTATTATTACCATTATTATTGTCGTTTTTGTTGCCGCTATCGCCACCATTATCATTACCATTATTATTAATCTAGCAATTACACAACTTGAAGCCTCAAGCTGGTCCACACAGTTGCCTTCCTCTTGCCTCGAGACCCACACGATTATCTCGTACTGGTCAATACTGGTAATCTCACCTCCCAACAAGTACTCTGTTCCGGAATTCATGTACCTTGGAAGCACTATATCAAGTGATGGACACATTGATGCTGAAATACAGAGGAGGATGGCAAAGGCTAGCGCATCTTTCAGCTGACTATGCCAGAGACTCTGGAACAACCACCATGTGTCCATTTGGGTCAAAGCTAGATCTACCTGCAATCGTGCTATCCACCCTACTATACCGAGCCGAGGCCTGGACAGTGTACAGACGACAGGTGAAAATCATGAGGCTAACCTGGAAGGACAAAGTGACAAATAAGGAAATACTCAAATGGACGGGGCTGCCCTCTATGGAAGATCTTCTGATCAAAAAGAATCTCCGTGGACTGGACACCTCATGAGGATGTCATCAGACAGGCTACCAAAGCAGATCCTCTATTCTCAACTGTCTTCTGGTTACAGAAAGAGAGGGCACCCTCGTCTCCGGTTCAAGGATACCATCAAGAGAAACCTGAAGCTGAGAGACATTAAGACCGATGCAACTCTCACAGCAGAGAGCTAAATGGAGAGCGGCAGTCAAGTAATGAAAGCAGTCTTTGTCGCATCGTGACAGACAGCATGATGATGATGATGATGATGATGATAACCGGCAGCTGAGTGTCCCTTATGTACTCTACTGATTATGTCTGCTAACTTGAAGAAGATCGATATATACCTGTTCCTGTTAAAAACAACATACCTGAGTACATGTCTTGATCATGATTGGTTCAACCAGTCTATGGGCTGTGACTTGTTTTGAATAAATATACTTGTTTGCAACTCGTTGTTTTGTGTACTGAGCATAGCAAATTATAGCTTATATTAGCGCTCATTCACTGCCATTGTTGAACACAGGTGAACACCACCACCATATTTATAGCCTCAACTCCTCCTTCCTCATACCCTAACTACCATCCAATGAGAGGCACCGCCAGGAGGAGACATTAGTGCCATCCTTAACTCACACCCCAAACAGCAAAAAGTGTGATTCAGTCAGTTTGGTAACAGGCAACACACCAATTCTCACCCACACACCAATGAATACTTATAATTTCATAGTGTCACTTAGGTTTAAATGTTGTCTTCAATTAAATCCACAATAACAAAAAAGAATTCTAGTATTGTGTTTTTAATGAAACAGGTCTTTAGTTTTAATGGTATTAGGTTGTTGGTAAATGATATGTAACTTAAAATGTAAATATGCACAGCTTGTGCCACTGATGCCATCACACTGTCTACACCTGCGAGCCAAATCCATGCCATCGATAAACAACTGTCAAATTAAAACCCCAAAAGGTGTGCGGGCCAAGATATATGCTAATATTGTAATGTGTGTTGACTGGTGCTTGCTTCTCTGTGTTTCCGATAAGTGATGACGTATAATACTGTAACGTGTAGCACATCTTCCTTGCGCCATCCCATTTGGAGCTGAACACTCCACAAATATGCATGCATGTATGTATTATTTGATACCTGCTGCATGTGCAATAAGTATTAAATGAGCATTTCTCATTTCAGTACTTTCACTAAACTACTACTGCTGGCAGCAGTATTCAGAAAGGAGGCAGCTTACAAAATTGGACCCTCCGGCACTGACTCACTGGCTCCAGACTGGTTGTTATTGTTATTATTATTATTATTATTAATTATTATTGTCGTTTTTGTTGCCGCTATCGCCACCATTATCATTACCATTATTATAATCTAGCAATTACACAACTTGAAGCCTCAAGCTGGTCCACACAGTTGCCTTCCTCTTGCCTCGAGACCCACACGATTATCTCGTACTGGTCAATACTGGTAATCTCACCTCCCAACAAGTGTACTCTGTTCCGGAAATCATGTACCTTGGAAACACTATATCAAGTGATGGACACATTGATAGCTGAATAACAGAGGAGATGGCAAAGTCTAAGCGCAATCTTTTTCAGCTGACTATTGCCAACTCTGGAACAACCACCATGTGTCCCATCTGGGACAAAGCTAGATCAACCTGCAATCATGCTATCCACCCTACTAATACCGCGCCGAGGCCTGGACAGTGTACAGACGACAGGTGAAAATCATGAGGCTAACCTGGAAGGACAAAGTGACAAATAAGGAAATACTCAAATGGACGGGGCTGCCCTCTCTGGAAGATCTTCTGATCAAAACGAATCTCCGGTGGACTGGACACCTCATGAGGATGTCATCAGACAGGCTACCAAAGCAGATCCTCTATTCTCAACTGTCTTCTGGTTACAGAAAGAGAGGGCGCCCTCATCTCCGGTTCAAGGATACCATCAAGAGAACCCTGAAGCTGAGAGACATTAAGACCGACTCATGGACATCACTCTCACAGCAGAGAGCTAAATGGAGAGCGGCAGTCAAGTAATGAAAGCAGTCTTTGTCGCATCGTGACAGACAGCATGATGATGATGATGATGATGATGATAACCGGCAGCTGAGTGTCCCTTATGTACTCTACTGATTATGTCTGCTAACTTGAAGAAGATCGATATATACCTGTTCCTGTTGAAAACAACATACCTGAGTACATGTCTTGATCATGATTGGTTCAACCAGTCTATGGGCTGTGACTTGTTTTGAATAAATATACTTGTTTGCAACTCGTTGTTTTGTGTTCTGAGCATAGCAAATTATAGCTTATATTAGCGCTCATTCACTGCCATTGTTGAACACAGGTGAACACCACCACCATATTTATAGCCTCAACTCCTCCTTCCTCATACCCTAACTACCATCCAATGAGAGGCACCGCCAGGAGGAGACATTAGTGCCATCCTTAACTCACACCCCAAACAGCAAAAATTGTGATTCAGTCAGTTTGGTAACAGGCAACACACCATTCTTCACCCACACACCAATGAATACTTATAATTTCATAGTGTCCACTTTAGGTTTAAATGTTGTCTTCAATTAAATCCACAATAAACAAAAAAGAATTCTTAGTATTGTGTTTTTAATGAAACAGGTCTTTAGTTTTAATGGTATTAGGTTGTTGGTAAATGATATGTAACTTAAAATGTAAATATGCACAGCTTGTGTCACTGATGCCATCACACTGTCTACACCTGCGAGCCAAATCCATGCCATCGATAAACAACTGTCAAATTAAAACCCCGAAAGGTGTGCGGGCCAAGATATATGCTAATATTGTAACGTGTGTTGACTGGTGCTTGCTTCTCTGTGTTTCCGATAAGTGATGACGTATAATACTGTAACGTGTAGCACATCTTCCTTGCGCCATCCCATTTGGAGCTGAACACTCCACAAATATGCATGCATGTATGTATTATTTGATACCTGCTGCATGTGCAATAAGTATTAAATGAGCCATTTCTCATTTCAGTACATTCACTAAACTACTACTGCTGGCAGCAGTATTCAGAAAGGAGGCAGCTTACAAAATTGGACCCTCGTGGCACTGACTCACTGGCTCCAGACTCGGTTGTTATTGTTATTATTATTATTATTATTACCATTATTATTGTCGTTTTTGTTGTCGCTATCGCCACCATTATCATTACCATTATTATTAATCTAGCAAGTACACAACTTGAATCCTCAAGCTGGTCCACACAGTTGCCTTCCTCTTGCCTCGAGACCCACACAATTATCTCGTACTGGTCAATACTGGTAACCTCACCTCCCAACAAGTACTTTAATCTGGTAAAGGCGCGATAAAGTACTTTGCGCGTATGCTCGCCAACTGTGACTCTTCTCTGCTTTGAACAATGTTGAGCTAAATAAGCACAAGCTAGGTAGAGAACTTGTTCTAGCAGATTCCCTCAGCCGTTATTTCGATTCTGTATCCCTAAGAAGCAAAGCAACAGAACTATGTACATTGAATAATCTAAAACAGATGAACTCCCATCTTCTCCATGAACATTTTTGATTTGGCCATATAGCTTCATGTTCCCCCTGGAAGATAGTAGTTACTCCATCTCCTACACCCTGAGGCACCAGCGTCTACTTCACGCCTACAGAACCTGCAAACCAAGGCAATGCAGCTAGCTACTGTGAAAGTACAAGGTCTGAACACTTTGACTTCTGGATACTGAATGGTTTATTCCCGTCCAGGGCTCACTGAACCACCGGCTAAACTTTCCATGACGTCATCTCATTTACATACTCCTTTGTCTCACTCACTGTCTAGAACATCATGCATCTCATTAACATATATTACCCACGTGTCTGGAGGTCTATTACGCATATATCACATCCCCCCTTTAAGTATTTCTGAAACATGCAATGTTTTAAAATAACCATACAACAACCAACATATATGCGTACTTAGCTTAAACCACAGGTTCTAGCAAATGTCTGAGCGCACTATGGCACTGAAGTCCTCTGATTGTCCGGCAGCTTAGCCTCCATATCACAAATTGTCCATTAATTACAACACACACACCAAATGCAGCTGAAACACAACTTAATCCTATCATGCACATGTGTGTGTGTGTATACACTCAGTGTAACTGACTCACTACAGGTCTAACCTGCTCGCCGTCCTAATCACCCGACCTGATCTCCTTAGATTAGCCGCACTGTTTACATTTGGCACCGACGCTGACCCTCTCTGTGTCTGCCCGACTGGTTCGGGCTGCCCCCCCTCGGGCGCCCTAATAATCTGAACCCTATTCCTATACAACATATTACCCGCCTCGTTTAAAATCTGATATTCTCTTCCTGAGATACCCGTACGACCTAAAATCACCCCTTTTTTCCATTCCCCTGCATGATTTTTGTACTTTATTTTATCCCCATCTTTCATAGGCTTTTGAGGCTTACCACATTTTTTGTCATGAAACACTTTCTGGCTTTGCTGCCTTTTCGCTGTCTGCGCTTTCTTTAAATTTTGCGTCTCAGGTACCAAAATTTGTTCCGCCATGGGCAACTTCCCTCTCAGCCTTCTGCTCATGAGCAGCTGAGCTGGAGATGCATTCAAGATGGGAAATGGAGTGTTCCGATACTTCAACAAAGCTAACTGAAAGTCTGTATTTGTCTTCTCGCACTTCTTCAACATGTCCTTTACCGATTGCACAAACCTTTCCACCAGGCCATTGCTTCGTGGATACTGCGGATTCGAATATACGGCTTTAAAACCATAGTGTTGTGCAAACTCCCTGTACTCATGGCTCTTAAATTGCGGACTATTGTCCGAAATGACCTGACTCGGAATACTGTGCCTCGCAAAATTATCCTTCATCACCTCAATCACTGTGACAGACCATGTATCACCCTACAACGTTACCTCTGGATACTTTGTGTAATAATCCACAGTTCTCAGGTAATTTTTATGGTTTAACTCAAACAAGTCCGCTCCTAGCTTTTCCAGGCTACCATGACCTACATTAGCACTATTTGCTCTGGACAACGTGTCTGCAAAAAACATCAACGAACCCTTCACATGACATAGTTGAATATTGTAGTTTTGCAAACGCATTCGCATTCTCTGCATTTTGGCCGAAAGTTTGTGAACCGGTTTTTGCATTATTGCCACCAACGGCCTGTGGTCCGTTTGAATTTGAACCTCCTTGCCAAAGATATAGTCATGAAACCTCTTGCATCTGAAACATATGGCGAGCATTTCCTTCTCTATCATGGCATACCCACACTGCGCTGAATTGAGCGCACAAGATGCGAGTGCGATTGGCTTGTTTTCCTGCATCAACACAGCACCTAGACCTGACTGACAGGCATCTACCTGAATGACAATGGGTTTGTTTACATTATAATAAGACAACACAGGAGCAGTTCTCAACTTCTCCTTCAACTTATCAAACGCACCCTGCTGTTCGCTTTGCCAGTGCCACGCTACATACTTAGCGAGGAGCGTGCGCAGTGGTTTGGCAATCTCGGACATGTTAGGTATGAACTTGTGCACATACCCAACCATGCCCAGGAACCTTTGGACGCCTTGTTTGTTGCACGGCTCTGGCATGTCTATGATCGCTTATATTCTGTCTGGATCAGGCTTCACCCCCTGTTGGGTAAGTTGATGACCTACATACTTTACTGTAGATTTGGATAGCAAAGATTTTGTTTCATTTAGTTTGAGATTTACCGATCTAGCTCGGTCCAACATGGCCTAGAGCCTCTCATTGGGTTCCTCAACCGTTGACCCATATACCAAAATGTTGTCTGTGACTATCCCGATACCGGGTAGATCGCCCATGACACGCTGGGACTGTCGTTCGGCTTGGAAATGTTCGTCGGCACGGCAGATTGCACCTCATCAACCCGCGCCAGCAGGTTCAATGTCACACAAGCCTGTTTCCCCAAAATAGGCTGACAGTTCCGCACCACTTGGAACGTGAAGTTTCTGCCATTCACGTCACCCGACGCCTCACCGTCAGGAGTGATCCGATGTCCAGAGAACATCACCAACGAACACCTGGTGTTCGTCAGCTGCCCCGGAGCGACTCTGTCGATGACGTTCCTTGGAAGCACGTTTGCCAACGACCCAGTGTCAAGCTTGAACTTGACAGGGCGACCGTTCACTCGGACGGTCGCATACCACAGCTCAGCATCTTGCTCGGCACCGTGGTCAATGGCACCGACGAACAGATCCGTTGTCAGCACATTGACCTCTGCCGGATCCGGGTCTTGCTCAGCATTGTGAGGGTCGGGCTCTTCGATGGCCAACTCATTGATCCTGCCCAGTTTGTTCCAGCAGACCTTACCAAAGTGCCCGATCTTCTTGCAGGCTATGCAAGCTTTGCCTTTCGCTGGGCAGACTCCCCGGCGGTGTTCGTACCCACAGTTCTGATAGCGAATCTTGAACTCTCCTGCACCGGCACCGCCAGAATTCCAAGATGGCGATTTCCAAGATGGCGTCACTGATGACCGGACTGCCGGTGCACCGGTACGCGCAGTAGCATAGTTCTTAAGAAAATCAATTTCCTTACTCTCAACATCTGATTTGGTGTCCTCCAACAGATCCGAACTGAATTCACTCATTTCACACATACTCACACACTTCTCCAGAGTTAACTCAGCAGTTTGCAGCAGTTTGTTATGCAAATTAACGTTCCTTACACCAGCCACCAACCGATCGTGCAATAGCGACTCCTCCACTGTCCCATATTCGCAATCCTCTACCTTGTCTCTCAACGCCGTGATGTATGTGGCCATATTCTCTGTAGCCAGATTATGCGAATTAAACTCGGACCTTGTTATTATCAAACTGCACTTGCCTATACAATATGTCTGGTCCGATCTTGTCTCGGTCAGCGAGCGCGCTGGACGTATTGGTGAAAACTTTTTGCGCTTCTTCACCAACGACGCGAAGGAAGATGCAACATTGCACTCGTTCTGCCTTCAATATGACACCTGCAGCAATGGCGTATATGTCCTATGCTCTGATCCATGTTTTCCAGTTCGATCTCGCGTTGTTGCTGAGGACAAGCTGACCAGGCGGCCGCAAACCCGGCAGTGTATTAGCGGGCGGCATTCTTCCTCATCTGACACCATGTGAAAGTACAACGTCTGAACATTTAGACTTCTGGATACTGAATGGTATATTCCCGTCCAGGGCTCACTGAACTGCCGGCTAAACTGTCCATGATGTCATCTCATTTACATACTCCTTTGTCTCACTCACTGTCTAGAACATCATGCATCTCATTAACATATATTACCCACGTGTCTGGACATCTATTACGCATATATCACAGCTACCAAGTCACTTGCTCTTCTGCGTGAGCCATGCTGTGAACCATGCTGTGAACCATGATGTGAGCCATGCTATGAGCAATGCTGTGAACCATGCTGTGAACCATGCCCTGAGCCATGCTGTGAACCATGATGTGAACCATGCTGTGAACCATTATGTGCCCCATGCTGTGAACCATGATGTGAGCCATGGTGTGAACCATGATGTGAGCCATGATGTGAGCCATGTTGTGAAGCATGCTGTGAACCATGATGTGAACCATGCTGTGAACCATGCTGTGCGCCATGATGTGAACCATGCTGTGAACCATGATGTGAACCATGATGTGAACCATACTGTGAGCCATGCTGTGGGCCATGCTGTGAACCATGCTGTGAAACATGATATGAACCACGCTGTGAACCATACTGTATACCATGATGTGAACAATACTGTGAACCATGCTGTGAACCATGCTGTGATCCATGCTGTGAACCATGTTGTGAAACATTCTGTGAGCCACGCTGTGAACCATACTGTGAGCCATGCTGTGAACCATGCTGTGAAACATGATGTGAACCATGATGTGAACCATGCTGTGAACCATGCTGTGAACCATCTTGTGAAACATGCTGTGAGCCACGCTGTGAACCATACTCTAAGCCATGCTGTGAATCATGCTGTGAAACATCCTGTGAACAATGCTGTGAACCATGCTGTGAACCAAGCTGTGAACCATGCTGTGAACCATGCTGTGAACCATGCTGTGAACCATTCTGTGAATCCCTAGTCACCTTTAGTGCATGACCTTCTGTAGTACCTCCTCCACCTTAGCTCCATTCTCACATTTTCCAGCGCGGTTATGAACTATTTCAACTCAGTTAAGCTGTGTCCATGATCAGGCCCTCCGCCTTCTCAGCACACGAAATCGCAGTTATGAAGAAAGGTATTTTCAAGAACTCACCTCAATATCCTGTGCGCCGCAGTTCAACGTTTAGAACGTCAAGCTACAGTCCCTACTCTTCCCCCAGCAGTGGTGAGCTCAGTCCCCACCTTAGCCTGCTCCGCGAAAGCAACCTCGTGTCTCCAAAGCGCCTTTGCACCAAAACCTCATAAACTGTTGTTCCCTGCCTTATTCTCGGTGCCATATTAATAACTGTTAGATCGACCAAACCTCACCCATCCTCACGTACGTACGATTTGCCTGCATTAAACAACTCCGCACCTGGGTAAGCTACTCCCATAACGTAAACCCTCCTCCCTGCTACCCGGCTTTCCTCCTCCCATCTACATCCCCACTGTCAGTGGCGACCCCGCATTACTAGGATAGGACACGGAGCCGTGGAATGAAGAAGATCAATTTCCCACAATTGCAAAGTCAACTGCTTAATCAACTAATGTGGCAACTTTTTTTAAATACAGCAAAACTGACTTGTCTGGTTGGTGTGGTCTATTTACTCTCTCCTCTGATCGTTGCCTTTATTTTCATAAGATTCGTAAAAATCTAAGTAATATTTCAACTTCCAAGTAAGCCTAGTTTAGCTATAGTACTGGCGGTTCTATGTTGTGCTATATCTGCTATAAAATGAACTATGCGAATATAATAACCAGCTATCTCATGGAACGGCTCCTTAGTTCTTCATTGTCGTTAGTTGGTTTGTAATATTAATACTATATCAATACCGACACAGCTTTTTATTTCTCCTGTGTTATTTTCAACACTATGTTTATTGTAACTTAATGGTTAAAGGAATAGTATGTGAATCCTGCAGCCTGCTCTGGCTGTGCCGAGTTGCCACTGTGATATATGTGGAATAGACGTCTAGACATCTAGACGTCTAGACACGTCTGTAATATATGCAAATGAGATGACGACATGGAAAGTTTTGGCCGGCTATGGTTTGAGCCCTGGAGGGGAATAAAGTCATTCAGTATCCAGAAGTCAAAAAGTCACCACCAACACCTGCTGCCCCCGCCCCGGAACCCCCACCCCAGAATAACAGATACTGCCCCCATCCCATCCCACAACCCCCACCTTCAGGTCACCCCAGCGTAACGGCTGCTGCCCCCGACCCCCCCCCCCCCCCGTATTGTAGACTATACGGTAGAGCCCACTCCCGGGGGACGCGCCTAATTAACGGGGCGACTTAATATAGTCTCCACTATCTACATTCGCCGAGATGACTGTCCCCCGCAGTCGCCGTCCCTTGTCACTTATTGGCACATCCTGCTCGACTTGTCGAGATTAGAATAATGGAGATTTTGTGCGCCCCTCCCCACTCCACACGCCTTCCACGACGGCCGCCTGACACTGCCCCACGCCCCACTGCCCCACGCCGCTGGTCGGCCGGCAGTGCGGGCCGCTGGTCGGCTGGCAGACTGCACTTATGCGGTGGTATACCCGGCTGGCAGACCACGCGTGTGCGGCGGTAGACCCAACTGGCAGACTGCACTTATGCGGCGGTAGATCCGGCAGCCATGCCGCACAAGGTGTTTAGCAGGAGATAACCCAGACGCAAAAGAAGTTTACTTTTTTGTTCGAGGAAGCGTGCTTGTATTGTAGACTATACGGTAGAGGCTGTTTGAACGAGACTGACAGCACATAGACAGCCGTCCGTATTCATGAGCAGCATGTCATGATGTGATTATTGAGAGCTGTACTTTTGGCAATTGCTATTCTTTTGATGGGGAGGCCATTTGTGACCTCATCTAAGCAGTAATGCCCATCCTCAGTAAACGATTTGGCAAAGTGGTATGTAGATTGTGGAACATCCACATGGATTGATTGGTGTCTCTGTCTTATACATAGTTGATATAAGTCAGTATGTCAGCATAAAACCTACATGCACACATATGCACTTGCATACAAGCCAACGTAGGTACGTGTATGCATCCAAGGTATGTGTATGCATCCATACACATATGCAGGCAAGACACGTCGCAGAAATACAACATACATTTGTGAATACATGCATAAGGCATATATGTATAGGCCGTACAGGAAGAAGGCACAGAGGTCAAATGCATACATAGATACAAGTGTAAGAAACACAAACATAATATATCCGGCCCTGATATACATGATCACAATTCATAAAGAATAAAAGATACAAACATAGGGCAAACAGACAAACACAGTCGGACTTGCGGCAATGCAAGCAAAGGGGCAGATATGTCGGATACAAATGACGTTTGAGAGCTAAACTCAATTGTGAAGGAGGGGTATTGGTTTCATGAAGGAGGTGTAGCTATTGGTGAGATTGCCGTTGTCAGGTCAGGTACATGCACACCTCCCCAGAGGTGATGAGGACGAGGGGAGGCAGGCACCGGGGACCATGTGGAGATGCGCCGTCAACTCCGAGGGCAGGGGGCGGGGAGCGATGTGGCAGGCACTGAGGACCTCCTTGATCGTTGACCTCGGAAGTGGGGCATGATCCAGGCAAAGGTCTCTTGGATTCTGGCAGTGCCCATGGACCTACAGCAAAATGGGAGGGCCAGATCGACGTCGATCTCGTCCTCAGAGGTAACACAATAAAGTGGGAAGAAGAGCGAATGGGCTCAGGTCAACTGGGTGTAGGTCCTCGTATGTCGGCGGACCTCGTGGGACGTGATGTCAGACAGAGAGTTGTCATGATGCTCCTCATGTTGTCACGGAGGGTGATGGGCTCCCGGGGGTTGTGCTGGACGACCGGGCAGTGACCAGGCAGGGGGCGGTGATGACACTAACTCAGTAGTCTTCGTTGTAGTCAAGGTGCAGGTCGGAGAAGCTGCTCAAGTCTGGTGTAGGCCAGGTCTATGGCATCGGTGTGGCAGGAGTGTTTGCGGGACATCGGTTGGACCAGTGCGACCAGGGAGGGGTGTGGGGGTTGTCATGGCTGGGGCGGTCATTGCGGTATGACGGGTGGCGGCCGTCAGATGTTGGGCCGCTGCACCCAGACGACGCCCCTTCTGGTGAGGCCGTGGTGCTGAGAAGTGGGAGCAGTGTGGTTGGCTTGGGCTGTGATGAGACCTGACATTTGGACAGAAGGGCGCCTGTGGGGGTGGCTGTGTGCTGTCCCTGCTGCACCAGGTCGTGTTATCCGGGCTCATGATTCCATGCTGGATCACATTGAACACGCCCGGATCCTGCAGGTGAGGGTGGCAGCAACCAACCAGGTGAAAGCAATGTGTGAATATATTGCAGGTTGACGAGCCAAGGAGCGGTCAGATGACTAAGGTTGCGAATCGAGGGGGCTACGAGGGCAGGAAGGTGAGCACTGAGCCTATGGAGGCGATCATCTACTCGCCCTGCATGGTTCGGCAGCTGCGCCCTGCTCGAAACGGTCACAGAGAAACAAGCAGCCTCAGCTTCCAGGTCACTTGTGAAGCGTCCGCTGAGGTGACGATCTCTCATACGGCCTGAGCCACAGACACAGGGAGTCAGTCCGTCTAGAGGTGGACGTTGTAAAGCCTCGGTTGCCATCAGCTCCGATCGTCTACATGCCGCTAGTACTTGTGTGTACAGCAGATGGGGATAAGTATAAATGGCAGGTAGGCCAACATCGTGCGGGGGCAGCAGGCGTTATGCTGGGGTGTCCTGAAGGCGGGGGTTCCGGGGCGGGGGCAGCAGGCATTATGCTGGGGTGACCTGAAGGTGGAGGTTGTGGGGCAGGGCAGCAGGCGTTACACTGGGGTGACCTGAAGGTGGGGGTTGTGGGATGGGGGCAGTATCTGTTATTCTGGGGTGACCTGAAGGCGGGGGTTCCGGGGTGGGGGCAGCAGGCACTGCGCTGGAGTGACCTGAAGGCGGGGGTTGTGGGGGGGTTGTGGGGGGGGGGGGCAGCAGGTGTTATGCTGGGGTGACCTGAAGGTGGGAGTTGTGGGGCGGGGCAGCAGGCGTTACACTGGGGTGACCTGAAGGTGGGGGTTGTGGGATGGGGGCAGTATCTGTTATTCTGGGGTGACCTGAAGGCGGGGGTTCCGGGGTGGGGGCAGCAGGCGTTACGCTGGGGTGACCTGAAGGCAGGGGTTGTGGAGTGGGGGCAGCAGGCATTATGCTGGGGTGACCTGAAGGCTGGGGTTGTGGAGTGGGGCAGCAGGCCTTATGCTGGGGTGACCTGAAGGTGGGGGATGTGGGGTGGGGCAGCAGGCGTTACGCTGGGGTGACCTGAAGGCGGGGGTTGTGGGGTCGGGGCAGCAGGCGTTATGCTGGGGTGTCCTGAAGGCGGGGGTTCTGGGGCAGGGGCAGCAGGCGTTATGCTGGGGTGACCTGAAGGCGGGGGTCGGGGCGGGGGCAGCAGGCGTTACGCTGGGGTGACCTGAAGGTGGGGGTTGTGGGATGGGGGCAGTATCTGTTATTCTGGGGTTTCCTGAAGCGGGGGTTCCGGGCGGGGGCAGCAGGCGTTATGCTGGGGTGCCTGAAGGTGGGGGTTGTGGGGTGGGGGCAGCAGGCATTACGCTGGGGTGACCTGAAGGTGGGGGTTGTGGGGTGGGGGCAGCAGGCGTTACTCTTGAGTGACCTGAATTTGTGGGGCGGGGGCAGCATGCATTATGCTGGGGTGACCTGAAGGCGGGGTTTGTTGGGTGGGTGCAGCAGACGTTACGCTGGGGTAACCCAAAGGCGGGGGTTCCGGGGTGAGGGCAGCAGGCGTTACGCTGGGGTGACCTGAATGCGGGGTTGTGGGGGGGGCAGCAGCATTATCCTGGGGTGACCTGAAGGTGGGGGTTGCAGGGCGGGGGAAGCAGGCGTTATGCTGGGGTGACCTGGAGTGGGGGTTGTGGGGTGGGGCAGCAGGCGTTATAATGCAGGCAGGGGGTGGAATGGCGGGGGCAGCAGGCGTTATGCTGGGGTGACCTGAAGGTGGTAAGCAGGCATTACGCTGGGGTGACCTGAAGGTGGGGTTGCAGGGCGGGGGCAGCAGGCGTTATGCTGGGGTGACCTGAAGGTGGAAGGTGGTAAGCAGGCATTACGCTGGAGTGACCTGAAGGTGGGGTTGCATGGTGGGGGCAGCAGGCGTTATGCTGGGGTGACCTGAAGGCGGGGGTTGTGGGGTGGGAGCAGCAGGTTTTACGCTGGGGTGACCTGAAGGTGGGGTTGTGGGGTGGGGGCAGCAGCTGTTATTCTGGGGTCACCTGAAGGCGGGGGTTGTGGGGTGGGGGCTGTTATGTACGGTGTTATCTGCAGCGGCGCGATGGCCGGGACCGAGCAGAGCGGAGGAACCAGTGTAGTGGTATCGCACGGGCTGAATAAAGCATTAAGTAACTAGACCTCAACGTGTGCAGTCGTTGGTCGCTTAATCACATTACATGGTGTCAGACGTGGAACCTTAGACGGACATGTCGCTACCAGGGTTGAAGCCTCCCGGCCCATTGAATTTGGAGGAAAACATTTCCGCGAATTGGAAGACATGGCTGCATGCTTTCAACATATATGCCATATAGTCCAAAGCAGGAGCGAAAAGGTTCAGTGTTCGGTATTCCTGCATGTCGCCGGAACCGAGGCGCAGAAACTACATCAATCGATGCGGTTTACCGCCACCGAGAGAGACAAACTACAACCGCTAAGGGAGGCATTTGGGGCCTACTGTGAGGCATTAAGTAACTAGACCTCAACGTGTGCAGTCGTTGGTCGCTTAATCACATTACAGGGGCAGCAGGCGTTACTCTGGGGTGACCTGAAGGCGGGGGTTGCGGGGTGGGGGCAGCAGGTGTTATGCTGGGGTGACCTGAAGGTGGGGGTTGTGGGGCAGGGGCAGCAGGCGTTACTCTGGGGTGACCGGAAGGTGGGGGTTGTCAGGGGGGCAGCAGGCGTTACTCTGGGGTGACCTGGGCAGTCTTCAGTGTACTCCTCGGTGTCGACTCCCAGTCGGCTCCATGACATCTTTTTGCCTTATTTGCATTCAGGGTATGCCTTGGAGTCGACTCAGAGACGTCTCCCTTTTCAGGGAGGAGGCAAAAAGCGCCTGCTCTTTTCAAGGCGACCTGTAGATGAAGTCGTTCAGACTAATGTGATGTCAGGAATTTCTCCGAGGCGCCTCGGAGGCGTAACTTGAACGCAGCCCTGAAGGCAGGGGTTGTTGCGATGCTGGGGTATGCTGGGGTGTGCTGGGATGACCTGAAGGCGGGGATTGTCGGGCCTGTCGCACCTGGAACACAGCAGCATGGAGTCGTCGGGGTCCTATGTGTGCTGCTGGAGTGTGGCTCCTGCCATCTGCATAGGTGTAGAAGGCTGCGCTGGAGAAGGTGAGGGTTACATTGGTGCTGGTATGTAGGCAGCTTTTGTTCCCGGCCTGTGCCACACCTTGCCGTCGGTCGGTCTCTTGTGGTACGGCATGTTGTGAAAGTGCATGTGGTTTGTTGGAGCTAACTGTGAATGGTTGGCTGGGTTGCTTGGCTGCCGGAGAAGAAATACGGGTCAGAAGGAAGGCGAAGGAAGAGCAGCGATGGGCATCTCATACCTCTATTAGTGTAGTACATAATGACACTTGTGGCATGCTGATTTCAGGCAAGTACCTCTATTAGTGTAGTACATAATGAAATTTGTGGCATGCTGATTTCAGGCAAGTACCTCCATTAGTGTAGTACATAATGACACTTGTGTCATGCTGATTTCAGGCAAGTACCTCTATCAGTGTAGTACATAATGACACTTGTGGCATGCTGATTCCAGGCAAGTATCTCTATTAGTGTAGTACATAATGACACTTGTGGCATGCTGATTTCAGGTGAGTACCTCTATTAGTGTAGTACATAATGACACTTGTGGCATGCTGATTTCAGGCAAGTACCTCTATCAGTGTAGTACATAATGACACTTGTGTCATGCTGATTTCAGGCAAGTACCTCTATCAGTGTAGTACATAATGACACTTGTGTCATGCTGATTCCAGGCAAGTATCTCTATTAGTGTAGTAAATAATGACACTTGTGGCATGCTGATTTCAGGCAAGTACCTCTATCAGTGTAGTACATAATGACACTTGTGTCATGCTGATTTCAGGCAAGTACCTCTATCAGTGTAGTACATAATGACACTTGTGGCATGCTGATTCCAGGCAAGTATCTCTATTAGTGTAGTACATAATGACACTTGTGGCATGCTGATTTCAGGTGAGTACCTCTATTAGTGTAGTACATAATGACACTTGTGGCATGCTGATTTCAGGCAAGTACCTCTATCAGTGTAGTACATAATGACACTTGTGTCATGCTGATTTCAGGCAAGTACCTCTATTAGTGTAGTACATAATGACACTTGTGGCATGCTGATTTAAGGCAAGTACCTCTATTAGTGTAGTATATAATGAGACTTGTGTCATGCTGATTTCAGGTGAGCATGTCTATTAGTGTAGTACATAATGACACTTGTGGCATGCTGATTTCAGGCAAGTACCTCTATCAGTGTAGTACATAATGACACTTGTGTCATGCTGATTTCAGGCAAGTACCTCTATTAGTGTAGTACATAATGACACTTGTGGCATGCTGATTTCAGGCAAGTACCTCTATTAGTGTAGTATATAATGAGACTTGTGGCATGCTGATTTCAGGTGAGTATGTCTATTAGTGTAGTACATAATGACACTTGTGGCATGCTGATTTCAGGTGAGTACCTCTACGATTTCAGCTCACGAATGTATGTGTCCATTGATTCAATCTTTTGGTTTTACAAATTAAATGTATACCTGATGACAGTAATGTTTGTTTTGCCTTCACAATATTAAGTGAATGCAGCAATCAATGGACCGATTTTGTTTTCATCACTTGGGTTAATGTCAAACGTACGGTGTACTTTTTGCGCTTCACTACCAGCAACATGGAGGAAGAGACAACACTGTACCTTCTCCGATTTTGTACTTGCTCCCATGCTGTAGCGTATATTTCGTAAGCGTACGGTAACCCCTGTAATAGATCCACCACATAGAATACCTATTGCTATTACTGAAGATGTACAAAAAGAATTAAAATGAATGGTAGATTTAGGTGTCATCATAAAAGTGGAGGAACCTACTCCATGGGTAAATTCCATAACAATTTTACGGAAACCAGGGAAAATCAGAGTTTGCCTAGACCCCACAAAACTAAATAAAGCAATCTTATGAGGCCCTTATCCTCTTCATACAGTAGAAGAGGTAGTAGCGCAAATACATGGAGCCGAATATTTTTCTGTGTTGGATGCTAATAGCGGGTACTGGCAGATAGAATTAGATGAAGAAAGTTCCAAATTATGTACATTTAATACTCCCTGGGGTAGGTTCCGATATACACGTTTACCGTTCGGTATACAAACGGCAGGAGACATTTTTGTACAAGAAATGAACGAACTATTACAAAATCTAGAAGGTGTACATGTAATATCTATGGCCTATGCTGCCGACACGGGGTAAAGCAACCACCAATCAATCAATTTAATATCAGATGACATTTTAATACATGGTAAAACTATAGAACACAATAAGAGACTAGAAGCAGTATTGTTATGCGCCAGGGAAACAAATCTTAAGTTAAACCCGCGAAAAACAAAAATATGCCAATCAAGTGTAAATTATGTAGGCCATTTAATCACTGAACAAGGTCTAAAACCAAATGCAGACAGAGTCCAGGCTATTTTGGACATGCCAAACCCCACAGATAGACCTGCAGGGCAGAGATTTCTAGGCATGATCGGATATGTTGACAAATTCATACCAAACATGGCGCAAATAACAAAACCGATGAGAATTGTAATTCAAAAAGATGTAGCATGGCATTGGGAAGAGGCGCAAATAACTGCATTCAAACAACTGAAACAATTATTAAGCAATGCACCTGTTCTAAAGTATTTTGACAAAACAGATGCTTCTAAATACAGTTTAGGGGCCACCATGTTCCAATATAACCAACCCGTTGCCATGGCATCAAAGGCACTCGATAAAACCCAAATAAGCTATGCAGTAATAAAAAAAGAACTGTTAGCGATAAGTTTCGGCTGCAAGAAATTTCATGATTATATTTATGGAAATGAAATTATCATTCAAACAGATCATAAACCATCATAGTCAGGGGGCCAAAGGCCCAAAACAGCCATAGGTGTGAAAGTGCGTACTAATGCAATTTTATTGCAGATTGTGATAGTCATATACCTATATTTTGAGAATCAGGAGGGTGCCACTCTGGCACCCTTGAGCAATTTTTTGTATAACCCGTTTTTGATATGATGTCATATTGGATCAAACCAGCATTTTTGTGCAATTCTTCATTAGGGGGTAGTCTTCATATATCAGCTGTAGTATCATTTTTAATTCAGTTAGCACTACATATATTATACCAGAAGAAAGGATATTGAAGTACCTTTCTCCTGATGTATAAAACTTCTATGTATGATACGAATGTGTAAATACAGAAAGGCTCAAAAGGAATTATTACTGCCAACTCACAGTAATCAAAATGTACATTTTTTTGTGGAAAAACTAATCCCGATAATAAAGAAAATAATATGTCACTTGCAGACAATTTATTTGTCTCATTCATGGCTATTTAATTAATGTATAGGTGTGAAGATGCTATTCAGGTAAAATTCCCATCTAAAACAATTTTAACAATGCCTGGTCGTCTGTCAAAGTGTTCAGGACATGTCAATCAACAAAACCAAAAATGTTCAAAATATGGTTAAACTTGGATACCTTCAAAGACTTATGACATTATTGTGTTTGCAGACGTTATTTAAACACAAATATTACTATTCTGTAAAACAAGGTATGGAAGTGGTGTTTTGACCATTATATTCATTTCCAAACTATATAAACAGTCGTTTATATACTCCTAGGTTGAACCTGTGAGCCATCATAGATGATACCCGACGTGAACGATGGAATCCTCAGCAAAATGTTTCTTCCCAGGCTGCAACAAGCCGGAGGGAACCCTCATTACTGGAAAGGAACAGCGAATAAAAAACATTATTTCTGCAAGCATATCACGCAAACTTTGATCCATATTGGTCTCCAAGAAGACCTCGACAACAATCCAAACCTCACCTTACAGTTTCACAAGTCCTGCGGATCCAGCTATACATCAAAGACACATATTGCTAGGGAACGAAAGCGCATAGGAACCACTGGCGATCGATATACCTAGGATCTCAAAAAAGGCCATGAAATCAATCAACATGGGGACTAAGACCACTGTCAAAAAGTATCAGTTTGACGGGCAGAAAAAGCCCAATCCTCCCAAAGTAGCCCTGACATATGGAATCGCATATGACCTAGTGTGTAAGACAACTGCTAACATCCACAAAGCCATGGAGAGGGACTTAGCTTGGCTCGTGTCCATCGTACAGAGTACAGACGATGAAGAACCGATCCCAGAGTGGTCAGGAGCAATGACAGCTTCATCCAGAGAAGAAGGCAGGGCTGTTGGTATGGCGAGCCACTTTGTATTCAGTCCTCTCATTGACCTACCGCCTGCTCACCCCAACACCATCTTGACCACGCTGATTTTCATAGAAGAGTCCCTAAGCCAACAACGCTACATCCATCTGTCAGCAGACATGCAGCTTTACAAGATCATCATGCAGGTTAAGTGGGCAGATCCAGACCGCTGGAAGAGCTTGATTGTTCGTCTGGGAGGGATGCATACCCTAATGTCTTTTGTTGGATGCATCGGCACCCTGATGAACGGCAGTGGACTCGAGGAACTTCTGGAAGCAGCATTCAAGGGCGTAGGAAGTATGCTGAATGGCAAGGCATGGCCGAAGGCGCTCCGGGGCTTACGGATGGTGGTAGTGGCACTACTGCGGCCACTGATCTCAGCGGAGACTACTGTGGAATCTCTAGAAGAGCAACTAGACACGATCTGCATGTCACAAACAGCAAGACTCTGGGTGCACTGCTTGATCATCCCACTGCTGGACGTCCATCTCTATGTGCAAGCTGAACGAGAGGGAGACTGGCTCCTGCACATGTACGCTTTGAAGAGGATGGTTCCATACTTCTTTTCAGCAGGCCATTGGCACTATGCCAAGTATATCGTCTGGCACCTACAAGACATGGCATCGTCTCTTCCATCTGAACTACAAGATGCCTTCCTGAGAGGAGAACACGTTTGTCGTCATCGCAAGGGAGTGGGGAATGCTGTCTTCTTGGATCAGTTTGGGGAGCAAACCTACATCCGGTATGGGAAGGCCAAGGGGGGTTTGGTGGGGAAGTCATTGTCAGATGAACAAGTGGCAGAGTGGACCTTATCACATCACATCTGCAATGCTGTCTCACTTGCGATGGACAACATGTTCGATGAGACGGAAGACGAGGATCAGGAGGACAGCACAGGAAGACACAAAGAAGAAGGGAAGAGATGACGACAACTTGACAATGAAGACAGGAAGAAGATCATCCTTGAAGTCGAATGCCACACCAATCCACTCCTGACTAAAGCCACAGAACCATTGTATAACATTATAAATGGTCTCGTAGCTGCAGATGAAGTGAACGTGGATCAGTCCGTCAGCATAGGAGGAATCATGGCCGCTGAATTCACAGGAAAGCTTCCTGATGGGTTCTACGTCCCTCTCAAGAAAACTGTCATAACTATGGAAGTAATGAAGAAGAAGATGAAGGTAGGGGACTCCAGTGTATGCGATATGGAAAAGCTGTACGCACGTTTACTAATTGTGTCCCAGAAGAGAGATGTGGAGCTTTCCGACTTATTCGAGTATGAATTGGCTCCAGTGCCAACTGCCCTCTTTGACGATTATGGCGATATGTGCAAGGGAAGCAAGTCGGTCCTGGTGTCGAAGTTGGCCATCACCTACAAAGAACCACCACCTACAGTTGACGTGCAGTTGATAGACGGGAATGAGGCAATCTACCACACCCTGTGGCCAAAAAATGCAATGATGTCTATTTTCGCCAAAGGATTCATTTCCTCATTCACTCGTCCACATACCACGTATGTAGTATTCGACTACTACCAGGAGCACTCCATCAAATCTCAGGAACGTCGGCGATGGGCAAAGGGTGCTGCTCCACAAGACTACAACCTGACAGACGAAATGGTACTTCCAGCCAGGGACATCATCATGAAAAGTGACCAGAACAAGAAGAGCTTCATCAAGCACCTGTGCACTGCGGAGAACCCTAATGAATCTGTGCACATCATCGGCGAGGAATGTCCATATACACCCGAAGAAGCAGATGTCAAACTCGTCAGCTACCTTCTTCATCTGCACCAACAAACAGAGCATATCCAAGTCCTCGCTGATGATACGGATATCTTCGTCCTACTGGTATACTTTGTGTGGTGCTATAATTCCCCTGCTCAGGTATCCATGAAGAAGTACAACGGCGAAGTCATTGACATCAACGCAACGGTCATGGCACTTGGAGACAGATGTCAAGATTTGCTTCCTGCTCATGCCCTCTCAGGCTGTGATAGCGTATCGTACCCATATGGCAAAGGGAAGGCTTCCGTGTGCAATATGCTACTGAAATCTAAGGTTCCACTTCGGGCATTTGCAGATCCTGATGCATCAGAAGGGGACTGGACAAGGGAAGGCTTCCAATTCTTGTCCTATTTGTATGGTGGTGTGGTGGCATCAACACTAGATGGGCTGAGATATCTACTGTTCAGCAAAAAGAAGGATCCACCAAAGATTAAGAGCCTTCCTCCAACAAGCGAAGCTGCACTACAGCACATCAAGAGAGCCCATATCCAGGTACTAACATGGCGAGCGGCAGACCAGCTACACTCACCAGATCTTGATGTTAGTCAGTATGGAAGGGAGTTAAACAAAACCCTTCTTTGCCCTGTCAATGGCACTTCCACTGCTGCCCCACCATCCCTCACGCAATTTGTGGCATGTGGTTGCAAATCGAGCATGCCATGTGGGAGCCTCAAGTGCAGCTCTCGAGCAGGAGGGCTTTCCTGCACGACATACTGTAAGTGCGGAGCAGACGAGGGATGCTCGGACGAACACACAAAACATGAATCTGCCCCATTCATGGATGGCGACGAGAACAACGAGGACAATGATGAGGAAAATGCAGAGGACTGATGGATTGGATCCTGAAACCTGAATCATGTGAAATGATGTGTCACAAACACTTTATGTATGACACGTATGGCAACCTAAATGAATAAGACAATACACCATGTCTGTTTGTTATATTGGTTTATGTACTATTTCCCAAAGAAATACTACAATGTAGTTAAAAGCCATTTGACATATTTCAAATTCATCTTGTGAAAAGTGTACCTCTGCATATGTCCGATCTTATTCCGCATTTAGTTTGGTTTACTTATGTATCCATCAATTGCTTTGTTTAATATTGTTTTCATTAAATGTATAAATAGGATTGGGCCTTGCTTATTCCAATTTGATACATATTTGAGGTACATTTATTCATATTTTAATAGCAAAAATATCACACTGAAATGAGTATTTCGCAATATTTTTCAGTTTGAGTTGTCGATGACGATTGCTTGTGAATGTATACTGTGGCACATATATTTGCTCTACAATGATAATCTTTACACCACGAGAACGGTACTTCAATATCCTTTCTTCTGGTATACTGTATCTAGTGCTAAGTTAGAACTGATACTATAGCTGATGTACAAACACTACCCCCTAATGCCGCAAAAAATGCCAGTTTGATCCAATATGAGGTCATATCAAAAATGGCTTATAAAAAAAATTGCTCAAGGGTGCCAGAGTGGCACCCTCTTGATTCTCACTACCAATAACCCTATCTAGCACAATCAGCAATAAAATTGCATTAGTACGCACTTTCACACCTATGTGAGTTGGCCCCCTGACTATCAGTATCAATCATGCATAAACCACTACACCAACTTTCAGCCAGAATGCAGTGCATGCATATCAGACTGCAGAACTACAATTTAGAAGTAATATCTGCTAAGGGATCTACACTCTATTTTGCAGATACCCTCTCCAGAGCACACACAACCAATATAGAGCCCAACAACCTCTTCGACAAGGATATTTCAATATCTACCATTGACATTGACAATGATATAATAGAGCGTATCAGAGCAGCCACCAACACGGACAGCACATTACAGGAAATAACATGTCTAGCAAGCAATGGATGGCCTATAGAGAACAAAAAGATACTGCCTGAAATAAAACCCTTTTTGACTTACAAACAAAACATCACAACATCAGATGGCCTATTGTTAAAGGGAACACAAATCATAATTCCAAAAGCATTACAGTCAAACATTCTAGAGAAATTGCATGAGTCACATTTAGGTTTAGTGAAATGTAAGCAACTAGCTAGGGATACAGTTTTTTGGCCAGGCATAAACAGCCAATTAGAAGACAAAGTGTCCAGATGCCAGATTTGTCAAGAATTCAGAAACATGCAACAGAAAGAACCACTATTAAGCCACACATTCCTAGATGTCCCATTCCAAAAGTGGGAGTAGACCTTTTTCATTTAAACAACACTAATTACATACTAATAATTGATTATTACACAAAATTCCCTGAGGTATTAGAGCTAAAACAAACGACCAGCAAACATATTATTGATACACTAAAACAAACATTCGCAAGATATGGGATACCTAAATATGTAGTATCTGATAACAGGCCACAATTCACAAGCTTAGAATATAAACAATTTTCATCAACTCATGGTTTTGCACCAATATACACAAACCCCATGCATGCCCAAAGCAATGGACAAGTAGTAAGATATGTGCAAACCATTAAGAGAATGATGAAAAAAGCAATTAAAAATAATAAAGACCCACATATAAGCTTATTAAATTACAGAAATACCACACTGCAAGGCCTAGGTGCATCACCAGCCCAACTATTAATGTCACGAAGATTACGAATGCATATCCCAGTAATAGACAGTCAGCTTAAACCACAAATACACAGTTCAAAACTAAAGTGCTTAAAAGACAAACACATGGTAAAAAAAAGATTATTTGACAGACATGCAGGAAAACCACTACGAGTCCTAAAAACTGGTGATAAAGTTAGATACATAAACCACCACAACAAATGGAGAAATGGTGAAATTGTTGATACAAATACCCCAGGAGCTAGGGATTATAAACTCATGAATGATGAACAGAACATTTTGTGCCGCAATAGAAAATTCATTTACAAAAAGAATGTAAAACAGACAACAAAAACAAACAACAGTACATATACAAAAGCACAAACAAACACATCTAAATCAAACAACAAAACCAACATACCAACTAATAAACGATACATCATGCGCTATGGCAGACATATTACACCACCAACTAGATTTGGGTTTTAACATTGATAATAACAGAGTCAACCTAAAACACTGATTGTATATCAACTAAAATTAACCATCAAAATTAGCTAAGCTTGGGACATAAAAATGTCATTGTTGACTTATAAACATATGTACTGTAAGAAAATTGAATAACAAATACGTATGTATATACTAGTTAAGTATGCATATGACTTCAAAAGGTACTCGCCATACAAGCGCAACCACCATATAGTAATAAGATTAGCAATCTTATATAAAAACTGACGAAAATTAAAAATATTAATTAGACCATTACAAACAAAAGATATACAAAAGATATAAAATTAAATGTATAAGATAAAGTTAATACAGCGCAAATCTAAGTACTTCATCGGTTTAATAGATATCAATGTTAATGCAGGCATGTCACTCATGCCTTAATGATGCATGTGTAAATTATATATATAATTCTCTTACTGACTATCACCTGTGCATAAAAAAAATTAAACATAACCGCCAACACATTCAAATGTTATTATGCGCGTTTAAAAAAAACACAACAAAAACAAAAAAAACTAAACAATGTAGTGCATGTTTAGATAAGGAAAATGGTACTGTAGGCAAATAATTGAACAAGTGACTTTACATCAAACAAATGTAACTATATTGAAAGGGAGATGTAATGTATCTACAATCAAAGGTCAGAGGTCACATCCAGGTAAGGGCTGAGGCATGCTGGGTAGAGACGTTCCAATAAACAGTTACGACTCACAGCTCATTATTTACACCACCTACAATCAGAAGTGCACCATCCTATCGAGGCTCCAATCAGATCCTATCGAGGCACCAATCAGAACTCATCTCACTGGCCAGACCCTTGAACAAGGATTCTGGGCCCCCTGATTGTCCCTTCTCTTCCCTTCCTTGTCGACCCCTACCCTCCGCCTCCCTCCCACTGAATTATTCACCTCTGCTACACAAGGAACTAAGCATCTTCTGTATATTATGTTCCAGACCAGACCAAGTTGAGTATAGCAACTTCTAAGAGATAGCACCACTCCCACCCAACCAGACTGGATGGCTGAATGAGTTGAGCGTCTGTCTCCGTTTTGATAGATCGTGGGATTCGAACCCTCATGTTCGAACCCTGATCGAATCAAACAAATGACTTAAAAATTGATTCTTGTCGCTTCCTAGTCAGGCGCTTGGCATTATTAGGATAGGGCAATGACTGGCTGGCTCAGTGTAAGGATAATGTGACTTAGTGGGACATCAGGTCATGGTGCTGGCGGCCTGGTCTTCCAGTGGGGCAGCACTATGAATTTTCCCTGAGTGCGCACTGTTACAATTCCACATCCGTCTTGATATGACCTTACATGTTGCTCGGATGTAAAACTCCAATAACCAACCACTCCCACCGTGCATAGACCTCACCCATGATAGCAGCACAATTTATGTTGCAACCTGCCATCTTAGCCCATAATTCAAAACCAGACACAGATAATTCATTTTTGGGCTAATAAATTTATTATTCAGGCATAATCAATTTTACAGCAGCCTTTTTGTCTACACCTTTGGGAACATGTTATATATTAGCTATTTCCAATAGTACAATTGGCCTTTTAGCTAATTTATTCTATCATCAGCAGGTAGTACAACCTGTGTCTTTATCACTTCTTTATGTTCTTTACTTATATGCAGGTCATCTATTAGATAGGAATTAGTTGTGGTATTACTTATATGCAGGTCATCTATTATATAGCCATTAATAATATATCATTTCATTACTTATATGCAGGTCGCGCCAATGACGGTACTATCATATGACATATGATGCATTATGTTACAGTTTATCAGATAATCTATTTGTTCACTTGAGGCAACTTGACAGAAGACATGAGGCAGCAGCTCGGGCAGATCACGGTCACACGTTCAGCTCACATCTGGCACACGCACACACATTCGCCACTCATTTCATTCAGCACTTTTATAGCAAGGGGGTAGGAGCCATAATCTCTCAGCCTAACCATAGCCCCAGGAGATGGGTGGGAGGGTTGGTGAAACTTGTAGCTTTGCTCAGCGATCCGTCGACGACGGTGGCCAGGTAAGAACTGGACAAGCCTTGAATCTACTACCGGAAGTTACTTTTGTACATAGCAACGCGCGCTAGGAACGGTATCTATGGTGCTGCTCATATCAGGCCCGTAGTCAGGGTTTGTGAATTATGCATGTTTCCGGCAACACGGACAATTCAAAACCAGACACAGATAATTCATTTTTGGGCTAATAAATTTATTATTCAGGCATAATAAATTTTACAGCAGCCTTTTTGTCTACACCTTTGGGAACATGTTATATATTAGCTATTTCCAATAGTACAATTGGCCTTTTAGCTAATTTTACTATCATCAGTCTGTAAGTACAACCTGTGTATTATCACTTCTTTATGTTCAAGTACTTATAATGCAGGTCAATCTTATTAGATAGTGAATTAGTTGTGTCATTACTTATATGCAGGTCATCTATTATATAGCCATTAATAATATATCATTTCATTACTTATATGCAGGTCGCGCCAATGACGGTACTATCATATGACATATGACGCATTATGTTACAGTTTATCAGATAATCTATTTGTTCACTTGAGGCAACTTGACAGAAGACATGAGGCAGCAGCTCGGGCAGATCACGGTCACACGTTCAGCTCACATCTGGCACACGCACACACATTCGCCACTCATTTCATTCAGCACTTTTATAGCAAGGGGATAGGAGCCATAATCTCTCAGCCAAATTGGGACACGAGAGATAATGGTTCCTTCCTACACAACATTTTTATTTACGTAGTTGAAAACGCTGTCAGAATTCCATCTACCGACAGTTTTAATGGACTCGATGGGCATGCCCACTCTCGCGTATGCCTGAGCTCCCCCGCGCCGCAGACTATGGCAAGTCACTAACGGCCACCAAGGGAGTCGACATGCTTTCAGGGCTGCTTGCATGCACTTGCAGAAGATCGATGCCATCAGGGGACACCCGTTGCGCAGCATGAAAGCTGGGGCGCCCTCATGCGTCGCCTTCAGACTGGTATACTTGGACCATGCATGCACCGGGCAGAAGGCTTGGTTCGACCCTGCCGGTATATCCATGCTGTATGCATCCTCAGGCTTGTGTATGGTCTTGGTGGTCCTGACTTTGATCGTCAGGTGTGTGTTGTGTGCCTCAATGTCCCTACCGAGCAGCATGTGACAGTCACCGCCCGTCACCTCGGAGTAAAACAAGTTAGACTGTCTTAACAAACACAGGTAACCTATTAACAAAGCAGCAATTAACACCAGTCCGTCATCTCCAATTTTTCTGAATTTTACAATCATTATTTTAATGTGTTTAATTTTCAAGGGAAACGCCCTCCTTACATTGCTTCCTTTCAACTTATATATTCCAGCTTTAATCAGTGATATTGCATAGCAATCGAATGCTTTCGTGTTACCATTAAACAGCCTTACCCATGTCCTTGCCCCACTCATGTAATTTCTTCCAGCGCCTTCAGTATTTAATTTGTCATTTAAGTGTAAAGTATATAACATTACCGTCTTCATTTTTGGGCGTTTGGGGTTATCTCCAACTTTTTTGCAAAACCCAAGATACTCCCCGAACTGCACCCTTTTATTATGCCAGGTCCCAGTTGATAGCCCCGCCGAAAAGTAGACACTTAGCCGTCCCACCAGCGCACGTTTAACTTCTGCAAGTTGATAAAGGCAACAAACAACATTATCAACTGGCAGAGAGATCACAACGACAAATCTAAGACATGCCCATCATGGGAGACATTGATTTTGGTCAACAATTTCTGGCGACACAACTTGTCGGCAACGCGCCTAAACTTATCATCAGAAAACATCCTACTAAGGGCATCCGCCAACACCAGATCCTTACCCGGCTTGTGAATCACCTGTACCGTACAAGTGAACATGGCGGCGAACCTCCAAATTTCTCGGGCACAGGCGCACAAGACCGGATCCTTACCGGCGCCAGAGGATAGGACCTGTTGGGATGCAGCATTATCGGTATTAATGATAATCTGATACAGATGGGGATTAACCGGCGATAAATTTTTTAGAGCCACTACTAAATTTATTGCCTCCAATTGGGCTATATGAAAACCGTTATCAAGAAAATTGTTGGTGTAATGATTTGAATAAAAGTGAGTAGAACTGAATGCACCTCCGCCGTGCAATGATGAGTCGCACTCAATCACCCACTTTTGGACAGGGACATGGCGAAGTAAAACCAGCCTATTGTGACCTTCTGCGAACCGCAAGAACCAAGCTATATCTCTAACCAGCTCCTGTGTGACCAACACTTTTCCCACAAATGGAGTACCCCTCAAAAAATCTAGAATCCTATTCATAAAAATTCTAGCCGGAGTCACGCACTTCGATATAAACTGTAAGCGTCCGACTAGCCGTTGAACGTTTTTCCTAGTAACTAACCGGCCAATTACCCATTTATGGCATTCCAGTAATATATCTAATAATTTCTCGTCTGGAATACGTACCATCATGTCACGGGAATTTATCTCATACCCCAGCCAGATTAACTTACGAGTGGGAGGGACACATTTTTTAACCGATAACTTCAAACCAAGCACGCCAGTCAACCGTAAGATATAAGAATATGCGCGCTGTGCCTCTGCCAATGACTTTTCCACCCCAACGAAATCGTCTAAAAAGCATAGCGCAAAGAAACCCATCTTGGTCATTAGATGTACCACGGCGGCCGTAGTCCGGGCACAAGCCATGCTGGAAGTCCTGCAGCCAAAGGGCGGTGCTATGTCAAAATAGAATTTTCCGTTTACTTTAATACCGAATAGAGGCACACTCAAGCGGCAGGTCCTTAATTGCCTGTATGCCCTGGCTAGGTCAATAGACCACATATAGCAGTTAGGTCCCAACTTAGTCACCTGTTTCGCGAGGGACATAATAGTCGGCAAATTATATCTATACGGATTACCTTGATAAAAACCTCTATTGATCCCCGAATTTACACTACACCCCCTAGGAAAACTAAGATCAACTATAATTCTGCGTTCATCAGTACCTTTTTCGGGGCGGGTCATTATCGGGCTAACCTGTGCCCATGGTAAAAAGGGGGGGTCATCGAATGGGCCCAGCAATGCACTGTGTGCCAGTTCAGTTCTAACATAACTATCAATCCAAAAAAGGTCTTCCTCTGAGTGGGCATGGTTAAGTTCCGTTGATGTAGGGATAATTTTGCCAGTGAAATTAGCGGGCCAACCGAATTCCAGAAAGGAGACAAGGTCTACATCATTATAATCAACTAGCAGTCGTTTCCAATTTTTAATCAAAAGTCCAGACGGGACCGGTAGCTTCGCCGATAAATAATTTGGAAGGCCAGTAGCCCTTACTTTATTATAAATATTTGCATATTGTCTTAAAAGGGTATTACTATCAATATCAGAATTAGTCAAGTTATGAGATAAAGTAGGCCAAATATTCAACACATAACTTTTATATAGGTCGGGCGACGTATCAAAGAAGGCCTTTTGGCCACCACAGGTAGATTCTGGAACATTAAAATTATCCAGTACATCCGGATCATAAGAGCCAACTGGACAGCTTATGCATGGTAACTTCAACGGAATTTCAACATCACTTTTAACAGCAAATTCAGGAATTACAATAACAGGCGACAATAATAACTTATCTGGACAGACTATACCATTGGTCTTGCCCGTATTAGTAGCTATCAAAGAATTTGGATCCAACATGGACTCCCGGGCAATCTCAAAATCGCTATTGTCACTTTTCAGTCCATTATAGAGTGGATTGGTGTCATCCGAAGAGATAATAGAATTCCCCTCCCCATCAGGGTCCACAACACATAAAACCGGGTTCCTCGCATCAGCATTAACAAGACAATTAGGAAAGGAACCCGTAGACCGCTGACAAGGTTTGGCAGAAGAAATATTAAGTATATTAGACGGCACATCAGCACCAGATTTATCACTAATACTGGACAAATTAGCTCCACCAGGGGCAGCATGAATGTCCCTAACAGGTATACGGCATTCAGAAAAAGGCAACAGCCTAGCAGTCAGTGTATCAGACACGGTCATTGTTGTAGTTGACAAGCGGCAAGGCCCATGACTGGCATCTGAGTCGCCATGGCAACGGCGTGGATCGAGCCCGGTCGGAGTGACACCAACTGCCAGAGGTGTTTGTTGTGACACCGTACCAACTGACACTGCATTGCACACCCCACTCTTTCCAGCTGATACATGTTCAGATGGTAATAATTTATTGTTCTTATTAAACCATTTAAATGACTTATTATCCACAAAAACCTTATTATAATGAAATCTGTCACAGAAATGATGAGATCTACCAAGAATTTTATCGGCGGCGCCACTACCCATAATAGCACTGAACTTATAGCGCCGCTTATAATCGACAGACGGCTTATGCCGTCTCTTAGACAATTTCGATGTAAACACATTAACATTTTTCGAAAACATGGGAGCTGTGGGCTTCGGATTATTTACAACATCAGTAACATGTACAGGGCCATGGTCAACATTACAATGTGGTATAGAGCCAATCTCGGAAAGAGGTAAGGGAGGCGACAACAGTAACTCAGAAGGCCGACATGGCACCGACAAAGCAACCGTACCGACCTGGTTATCGCACTGGCCGACCGGGCACTTTGAAGAAGGCAGAATGGTGGCGCCATCTGAAGACTTGTGGCGGTACTTGTCCATTTCGACTGATGGGATACGCAATGTCTCGGATGGTTTAGCAGCGACCAGCCCACTGCAATTTAAAAACTTGACACACGGTTACCGACGACGTCTCCTGGCAACTCAGATGCACAACTTTTTGATCGACACTCAGTCTCCTTGTGTGCGTGTTTGCGTTTTAACTTATACGCACAATACGCACATATGTGCACGAACCGACTTGAGCCTTCCCCGTGATCCCCATCGAAACCGCATGAACCGCCCTTATTCCAGATGATGCACGGCCTTGCATCAACCCCCTTTTTAAAGTCTGTGTACGCACCCCCTGTGAACTGTTTGGTAGCTGCCTGTGGTTCCAGCCTCTTACCCAATCCGCAAATATCCCGCCGTATCTCTACAATTTTGCCTTCATCATTCCATCCGTCTGGCAGTCTCTTGTCCGCAATCATATTAAATACCTTCTCACTGTAAGTGAGACAAGTATGCCATGAGTAGTTTTGCGCCATGTCCAAAATTGACTCAATGTGATTGTCTATATGCACATCCCACCCATGTGGGACATCCCCACGCCTGACCATACGACGCATAGCGGCAAGATATTCGAACCACGTCGACTCCCCTTGATTCACTTTCCCCTTCTTTTCATTTCTTATTACATATTTGTGTGGCAGTAACTTAAGTTTCTTCGACTGTTTCGCCCTTTTTCTGGTCAACCTAATTAATTCATTCATCATCAGGTCATCATCACTCCCGTCATCACTATCATCAAATTGGCCATCTACTGCACGACGTTTCACACCGATTATATTAGAGTTCAGTATCACATTACCTGTAGACGTGTGTGGTGTGTGCTTGTTGATACATGATCCGCCTGTGCGTACTGGCGACACATCTGTCGTGTTAACAACAGTTGCTGCTAACTCCGCTCCTGTGACGTCATGAGAGAAGCCACCCGGCATGTTCGGCGGTGGAGCCACAAACGAGTCAGCTCCCCCACCATCTTGGTTACTTTCCAGATCCTGGAGACGTGCTATCAGTGGCGCCTGTGAAGCTGCTAGTTTATTATCAAGTAATTTCGCTATATCCTCCAGCGTTAGACTTTTCCTATGAGATGTAGATGGTGCAGGCGAGTCAACCAGGTGACTATCCAATTCTGCCAGTTTAAGTCTTGTCGAAGAAGAAGCTCGATCAACCGTATTACCATCCATGGCACTTTCACTCGATCCCGACCGATCCATAGACTCTAACAAGGCCTTTGAATAACGTCCCACTACACTCTTCACTCCTCGGCAGTGTTTCGGCATACTTGAAAGTCCTTGATGTAATGAAACTTGTAACTTTGCTCAGCGATCCGTCGACGACGGTGGCCAGGTAAGAACTGGACAAGCCTTGAATCTACTACCGGAAGTTACTTTTGTACATAGCAACGCGCGCTAGGAACGGTATCTATGGTGCTGCTCATATCAGGCCCGTAGTCAGGGTTTGTGAATTATGCATGTTTCCGGCAACATGGACAATACTGAAATTACCCCTGTTACCTAACCCACTACCACACTAAACCTCCATCTTAATTTACTAATATACCCTAGCTAAGTGCCTGGAGAGATACTTATCTACAATGTAATGTATATAGTCAGAAGCCCAGTGCTTCAATGGTGAAAAAATATATGTTCTGATGAATAAACTGCTTTACCAACAACAACAACATTAGCTGAATTTTTCTTTCCTGTCTTCTTTGGGAAATCACTCAGAGCATGTCCTTTTTAGCATCTTGACAATGTTTATAATACAATATTAATATGCGTCTTATTCGTTGTTCAAAAATAGGCTCTGAGATCCCCCAACTTCCCGGGTGTGGATTACTCTCGATTTTGCCTGATTCTTGTCTAAACTGGCTACGTCCTAAATCGTGTAGTGGGAACTGAGCACTCCGTGGAACCCATTCTGTACTGTCGCCTGGCTGGGTCAGGCTAGATCAGTGAGACTGACTAGGTAGAAACCTGATCACCTCAATTTTACTCCAGATGCTTTGTTGCTACATTCATTACTATTAACAACTCCCTTACACTCGACATAGTGTAGGACATCATTATTGGCTTATAACTTGCTTGAAAATACAGGCATTCATGAAAATAGTGTTCTTTTCTGATGTGGGAGACTGCTAAGATCGCTCTGAGATAACTACTGGGTGTGGTTTTCGGTTTGCTGATTGTCGTCTGCTGTTGTTCGCATGCGGGAATGACACAGCCCCTGATAATAATGTTGGCTTACCCCAGATACAATCATCGTACATGGCAGGTTCTCATGCAACTAGCTATGGTGAGCCTCCCACACAGAGGCGCCCGGCATCTGATTGTGTCCAATTGAAAGGACTGCATTTCTGCTGACTCTGCTTTTACTGTGGACCTGCAGCTGTAACTATGCAGAGGCTCAGTCACAAGTCGGCCAAAGTGTTCACCAATTTTAATAAGGAACATCTCCCACTTTCCAATTAGGCACTGTGAAATTTGTGACATCCAGAGCGACTGTTGGCGTGCGAGAATTGATTGTACAGCCGTAGATGCAGTCGGACGGGTAGGATGCATGGCCACTCCAGTCTCTGCTGCTAAATGGGAATAACCACAGCAAGGGCTTTTTTAACATTTAGTTTGTAATATTTATTCACTAAGCAGGGGAAATTTCAATCGCAGACAATTGGTCTTCCTCATTCCACTGCTCCTTGCTCTCTCCTACCCAGATAGCACACAGCCATCGGGCCAACGCCGGCCTGACGGCGGCCTCTCCGTCGGGCCAACGGTGGAAATTGTCGTTGGGCCGACGTTGTTTTGTCGAACCTCCCACCGTCGGCTTGACGGCGGTATCCACCATCGGGCCGACGGCGGGAGGTTGGACAAAACAACGTCGGCCCGACGGCGACAAATGCCCGAGGGCCATCTTGTTTTTTTCCGAGAAGACACTGTCACTATAGTGTCAATACGTACAGGTGCAAAAATATTAGTTTTATTCAAAATTAATAGAAATCGAGAACCCTAATCTTATAAATTTAATATTATCTTTTTGGTAACGATATTGTCTATATATGTGTACCAAGCGATTTGTTTCTACGTGGTGTGGTTGTAGAGATATTTTCCTTTTTCTGTATGGGTTAGGGTTAGGGTTAGGATTAGTGCTTAATTAAATACAGAAAAAGTGAAATATCTCTACAACCACACCACATAGAAACAAATCGCTTGGTACACATATAGACAACATCGTTACCAAAAAGATTATATTAAATTTATAAGGTTAGGGTTCTTGATATCTATTAATTTTGAATAAAACTAATATTTTGCACCTGTACGTATTGACACTATAGTGACAGTGTCTTCTCGGAAAAACCAAGATGGCGGTCCTTCGTCAACATTCCAAACCGGGTAGTTCAAATTGTATTAACATGAATAATTCCATTAATACATCGTAATAAATTACAAAACTTTTACAAAATAATCTAAGCATATTAATAAACAAACCTGTTAAATAATTCCTTAAAATTCCTCCGATTTCTGGAGTTATTTGTTGAAAAAGAACGCTGCCCAACGATCGCACATGTTCCGCTAGCGACTCGAGCCGGAAACCATATTAAACGAACTGCGCATGCCCGACGGTGGCTCGACGGTGGCTCAAATGAACAAAATGGGTGAAAACTAGCGGCGGCCCACCACCGTCGGCCCGACGATGGATCGACGGTGGCTCCATTAATACTTCGTAATAAATTACAAAACTTTTACAAAATAATCGAAACATATTACCAAACAATCCTGTAAAATAATTCCATAAAGTTACTTCGATTTCTGGAGTTATTTGTAAATGTGGAAACCAGCTGCAAACCACCACCGTCGGCTCGACGGTGGCTCGACGGTGGAAAGGGATTGAAACCCGACGTCGGAACACCACCGCCGGCCCGACGATGGCTCGACGGTGGCCCAAATGTGGAAAGTCAGTGGAAACCAGCAGCGAACCACCACCCTCGGCCCGACGGTGGCTCGATGGTGGCTTGGGATTGAAAGCCAACGTCGGAACACCACTGTCGGCCCGACAGTGGTCCGCCGGTCGAAAGTCGGTGGCGACGGTGCGACCAATAGCCGACGTCGGGCCGACGGCTGTGTGCTATCTGGGTAATTAGGCCAAGCACCAGGCTATGGAGTGACAAGCATACATATTTAAGTCACTAGTTTGACTCAGCCATGGTTTGAAACCACCAACACTGAAGGCGGACGCTCAACTCATTCGGCCACTCTGTCTGGTCACCATTCACTAAATGTGAAGAATAGACAAGCACACAAGATTTGTCAGGAGAAATTGACATTTAAAGTTTGAAAGACGCCAACTCTTACCGCGGATCTGACTAAAGCCGTACTGTTTTATTGACGCTGGTTTCAATGTAACAATAAAGGTGTACTTTGCACCTACCTGCGCCTGGCCGCCCACGTGGAGGTAGGAGCGACGACGGCAGTCTCAAGCCGTTTCAGTTTCTCAAGGCGTATTGAAAAACCAAGTCACTTTTCATATTAGAACAAATAGGGGTGACCTTTCACAGGCTACAACTGATTTAATACTGACCAGAAAAGCTAACAAAATATGCCATTAGAACGGGCTTAAGTAGCTCTTTACAGTCTCTATGGAAAATGTCCCATGATTAGCATAGTCATATTATTCAATTGAAATTACAGTAAAATAGAAAGATAATCTTATTTTGCCTATAACATTGTAGTGCTTGTATTGTAGAATTAGTCATATTTATTGGGAATCCACCACCGTCGGTTCTAATAATTACTTTTCTTAGAATCAAATTTCCAGACATAGTTAATGAAAAATAACCAGGAATATGAGCAAATCATGATGCATGGCATCATATAAACCATTACTCACAAGCAGATGGGTTGTTGTCTTAGCAGTCTACACAAGGAAGAACACTGAAGGTGTCTGTGTGGGGGGGGGGAGGGGGGGGAGTGGGTTTACTTTGTCTGTGTACCATATTCGCCACCCAACTGTATATGCCTGAATATTATCTGAATATTTCATTGGGGAACTAATTTGTAAAACAGTAATCTATATTAACAGACATTTAATTATTAGTTAATTGTCATAGCCACCGAAATCCTAACACATTCGCAGTATGGGTACTTTCATGGGTGGGTGGGGGGGGGGGGACTTGGCTGGTAAGTTATTTTAGAATTAATGAATTTGGGTTTGCATATTGATTTATTATTAATGTATTTGTGCATTTGGAAATAAATTATTTTAAAATAATAAAACGAAAAAAGCACTGCCATATCAGGATTCGAACTGGGCACCATCACATTTTCTGACTAAGTTTTCCATGTGGGCTACTGACAAAATGCCGATTACAAGTGTTTTCTAACCCTATGTGTATCGTATCAGTTTGAAATTACATCACTTGCATCATGTATTATGGGAATTTTAAGTTAGATGTTTGGGGTTTGGGGATTGATATTTTTACAATAAGTAATCTTTTTTTCAAGTTTATCTCTATTGTTATTTTCTTCCTTTTATTATTATTGTTATAATGGTGCGAGGTTCTGGTGGCATGAAACCAGATATAATGTGGTGGGAGATTGGGAATATTGGCAGTGGAGGCCGGGAATAACAGCTGAGGGAAGCGGGAAATAATGGCGGAGGGAAGTCAGGAATAATGGAGACAGTGGTGGTGTGAGGATGAGAATAACAGTGGTAGGATATCGGGATTAACAGTGGCAGAGGTCGGACATAATGGCGGGGGCGGGGGGGGGGGCCGAGGTTGGGAGTCCCATCAGTGGGATATCTTAATCATATTTGCATTTGGAAATCAATTATTTTAAAATATATTCAAACAAACAAAAATGTAGCCAGACCAGGATTTAAATTGGTTACCTTCAGATAATATACTTCCATCTGGGATAATGTCAGATATGGGCCATTATTTAGCCAATTCAATATTTAGAATTAATCACATTGCTATGTATACAGGTTGTTAATATGTGTATGCACATTGAATCAATTATTAAAACATTCTTTAAAATTATTACATTCTTTGTAACAAAAACTAAAATCGTCCATACCAGGAATTTAACCGGCTACCCTCTCAGTGGGTCAGGCATATCGGTCAGTCTGGCTGAAAAGATCAATCGGGGACGATTTTGTATTTGAGCAGGTGTGCACATGATGGTGCCTCTAAAGTAAAATAAACAACGTAAACCAGTCTGTAAACTACCAAAGTATAACCTCTGCACTCGACTACTCACCCCCCAACACCTCTACTCAGTCATGCACGACGAGGGGTTGCGGTGTGTGGTGGGGTCGTGGGGTCGTGGGGTGGTGGGGTCGTGGGGTCGTGGGGTGGTGAGGTGGTGGGGAGGGATTGTGGGAGTTGTGTGGGGGGAGGGGGTGGTGGGGAGGTGGTGGGGGAGGGGTTGTGGGATGTGGGGTGGGATGACGACGGGGGATGTGAGGAGGGGGGGAGCATGGATACGGGTATGGTAAGGTGGAGTGTGGTGGTGGGGAGGTCGGGCGAGTGGGTAGGGTGTGTGGGCAGGGCGTGGGGTGTGTGGTTAGGATCTGGAGGGTGTGGTGGGATGCGGTGGGGGTGTGGTGGGATGTGGGGGCGTGGTCGGGTGGAGGAGGTTTTTTTTTTATTTTTTTTATTGAGGCTGTATTTATACTGTCCATAGCATATAAGCCCGGGTACCCAGGCTTGTTTTCAATGCTGGCCAGTTGTAGTGTTGGTGTTATCTTACCACACAGTGGCTGCTGATAAGGTATTTGATTGCCTGCATTTCAGTAGCAGATAGATAATTGGTTGGTATGGTTAGTAGCCTATGTTAGTTTTTTTGGATTTTCTTGGTATATATGTTTTTATTTTTCTACTCTTATTACTAGACTAGCCTACTCCTATTTACATATCATAGGCTTGTACGTAGCTGTGTGGTGTGTTATCTGGCTACTTTTGGCATGGCTACCTTCCATTGGGCATCCCGCTGGTGGGCCGTGACATATCACATGCCCCTTTGCAGTGCAGCTTACTGGGGGTTTCCTAGCCTTATTTTGCACAGATATTTTTTGTAGGTTTTTAGGTCAGGAATTTGTCGTTCCTTTACCGTTTGGGCATTCCACAACTTGGCAGCCATTTCCAGCGTGCTTCTCTCATGAGCTTTTATTCGGCTTCTGGTCTGCTTTAGTAGTGGTGCATTATTTGCTCTAGTAGCCCTTTGTGGTTTTGTTAGAAGTTTACTGTTTTGACTATAGCTATATGCTAATGTTTTCAAATGAATTATTCTCCTATTTTCTAGTAGTTTCACTTTGGTTCTTTTGTGTATGTCATAGGTTGGGTGCAGCTTGTCTACTCTTAGACAGATTTTTAGGGCTCTGTTCTGCAGTGTTTGCAGTTTTTTTAGTAGTTCTTTTCTCGCACCCATGTAGTTTACATCTCCATAGTCAAAATAGGGGAGCACCATGCCCTTGAAGATTTTTATTGACATTTCTTGTGTCATGTAGTCTCTTAGCTTTGCAAATAGCCACAGTTTGTGGTTTACTTTTTGTATAATTTTATTTATACATAGGTTGTAGTTTAGTTGGCTGTCCAACTCAAGGCCTAGGTATTTGTAATGGTCTACATTTTCTAGTGTTTGGTTTCCTAACTTACAGTGTAGTTTTCTTTCTGGCATTTGTTTATGCGAGAAGAGTACTGTTTTTGATTTGCTTCTGTTGATGGTTATTTTGTTGGACTCACACCACTCATCTAGTTTTAGTAGGAGTTTATTTAGTTTAGTTATTACCTCCTCCTCTGTGGTGCCATTTGCGTATATGACTGTGTCATCTGCATATAGTTGGAGGCATTCAGTTTGCAACCATTTTTCAAGGTCGTTTATATAGATTATAAAGAGTAGTGGCCCCAGAGGTTAGGCTGGGGGGCGTGGGGAGGGGGTGTGGGCAGGGTATCGTGGGGGTGTAGTAGGATGTGTGGATGTGGGGGAGGTGGGGTGTGAGGGCGTGGGGTGTACGGGGTGTGGTGGGGTGTGGAGGGTGTGGTGGATGGAGTGTGGTGGTGTGTGATGGGAGTGTAGCTAGGGCCAGATGAGGGTTTGATGAGGTCTTGGTGAGGACTTGGTGAGGGCTTGGTGAAGTCTTGGTGAAGGCTTGATTAGGGCTTTGTGAGGGTTTGGTGAGGGTTTGGTGAAGGTTTGGTGAGGCCTTGGTGAGGGTTTGGTGAGGGCTTGGTGAAGGCTTGGTTAGGGCTTTGTGAGGGCTTGGTGAAGGTTTGGTTAGGCCTTGGTGAGGGCTTTGTGAGAGCTTTCTGAGGGTTCGGTGAGGGCTTGGTGAGAACACGGTGAAAGCTTGGTGAGGGCCACACACCCGACCTACACACCTGGCCCACACACCCGGCCCACACACGCGGCCCACACACCCGGCCCACACACCCAGCCCACACACCCGACCCACACACCCGGCATACACCATCGGCCTACACACCCGACCTACACACCCGGCCCACACACCCGGCCTACACACCCAGCCCGCACACATGGCCCACACCCGGCCCACACCACTGGCCCACACACCCGGCCTTCACACCGGACTCACACACCCAGCAAGCTTGGCAAACCCCACGGGGAAGCATGTTGGGAAAGGTTGGGGTGGGGGTAATTTAGTGGGTGTATTATGGCGTGGAATAATCACACTTCTCATCAGGATACCTATAGCGTATGAGGCGTAGTTCTGGCGATTGCATAACGTATATAACGTTCAACAGCGTTCTGCGACCGTACCGTGAGCGTGATTCAAACTTTTTTCACTGGGAAGCACGTTAGCCATACGTTGGTCATACATTGGCCATACACCATGTATATGGAATGTATACGTCCAACTTTGCCCCCTGCGCCGAAAGATGTGATGCATCTCGACATAAAAAAGTGATTTTACGCCTTGGCCAAGCGCTTGCGAGATGCGTCGTAATGTGACAGGGCCATTTTAAGGTACTGGCGATGGCAGGTTGGTGTTAAAAAGGCAGGCAGGCGGGTTAAGTGGGGTCACGCTTGGCCACGTGCGGCGCTGCAGCCCGTCATGCCTGGCTGGGTGAAGGGTAGGCCCGAGGCTACCACACTAATGACGTCACCCATTAGGCGACCGAGCCTGACTGGCGCCACGAATAGACTATATCACGGTTCCGACTGCGCATGCACTGAAAATGGCGTTGGGAGCAAAGCAAAGGTGTACGCCCATTGAGTTTGCCGATACGTGTAGGGCAAAACTGGCATCTTATTCAAAATAAATAGAAATATATAACAATTTGGTATAAACATGGACGGAAGGATGCAATATAATAATATAATGAATATGTTTAAGACACAACTCTCCATAATTAAGCATTTTGAGCTAAGAAACATACAATTTCAGTCACTTTACAGGCTGATGTTTACATCACCATTGATTAGCCAGAAGTAATTCTTGTTCTAAATATTAAAATGTCAAATGTGTCAACAAAAACTTGTTTCAAAGAAAGATATAGCCAATATCTGGTTAACGCTACTCATTTTCTATTTCTACATATGTCATTAACCATAGGATATGAATAAAAACATGAATACAATAAGTAAAACTGACTCTGGCTATGGCTCTAACACTATTCTGAGTGCCTAGATTTGTCTAAATCTAAATGCACATGGCATAAGATGTGCATATTATATTGATGTAAATGCAATGCTGGATAAAAGATTAATATCTAAGTTTATTATATATATTTTTTAGCTGGTATTCTGTTTCAAACAAGAGCTGAGATGAGCTGAAACTAGCAGATTTCATAGCTGCACCCAGTGTATTAGCATGTGCGATGGGCTTCTCGCGGCTTTGTTTTGCTCTGATGCATCACACAATGCAATGCGCCACTGGAACCATGATGTAGTCTATACACAGAACGCAGAAGAGCACATGTGGCGTAGAGAAAGGTTCAGTCTGGTGGATGGCTATAATTTTTCAACCTGCTCAGTCCTGGCACCATTGTCCGTAACAATTCACAGGTGTGTCTGGCGACTTTTGTTCGTCACATGCATCAACAAATACATCTATGTACATGTATGTATTGATATGTATCCTGATATATATGTTGATATGTTGATATATTTAGTTAAAGCGGATGTGGACACGGCGGGTTCTGCATCCGACTGCATCACCGCGGCTGTGTTTGATTGCGACCGTGGGCGGATGCGGCCGGCACTACCAAGGCCCGCCGCCGCTTGCCCCTAATGGGCACTGCGCGCCGGTGTGGCTTACCTGAGGGACTTTCCTGTGCCGCCGGCAGTGTGTCAGGGCGAGATTGCTCGGAATGGAATTAATCGAGTACTGGAGCGTCGAATTACCGGAAGTGTGTGGGCGGCGGACACTCCCACCAGCCTCGCTTCCATTTTGGGAAGATAGCATCCATTAGGGTTCTATATCTAGTCACCGTTAATTAAAGGGCCAGTCACACTACGTTGTATCGCCTCAACGTGCACCAATATACGTGATTTTCGACCAACACGTCGGCATACTTCATCGTACGTTACGTGTACGTTCGGGATACATCAGCATGCATTGGGAGTATGTTAGGGATATGTTGGTACACGTTGCTGCACATTAGCCATATGTTCAGCCGGTGGTAACATGCAGTCCACGTACAGTCCGCGTACTGCCAACGGATGCATTACGTACTCCTAACATACTTCAAACATATATGTGCCGTTGTGGCAGTAAATCGCAAACCCCTGGAAATTGCACACCCCGGGGTTTGCGATTTACTAGGAAATCACAAACCCCCCCTGGAAATTACAAACCCCCTCATGCTTTGTAGCATTTATCACCACAAGCAGGGAAGCTATAGGCCTATGTTTGATTTTGAACTTCTACCAGATCTGGGGGATAAAATGGATTGAAGGAGGATCAAGATGGATTAATTGATTAGTTTTGATGTCATGCTGCCACAGCAAAGGCCTTTTTCACTGATATTGATCACTCACAAGAAGGATAAGGGACCAGATCAATTTTTGTCAAAGATACTAAACTACAACATTAAGAAAAACCAGTACAACTTCTTTAAACACTTTGAACTAACAAATATCCAATTCCCTATAAAACTGTCAGTCACTTTGCACATACATAGGATGCACATACATAGGCTGCCACATTTATTTTCATATAAGGGGGATCCCTCACAAGATGGATTAATTGATTATTTTTAATTTCATGCCTCTCACAGCAAGGGCCATTATTCACTGCGCACAAGAAGGCTAGGGGACCAGGTCAATTTGTTGTCAAAGATACTAGACTACAGCCAGAACAACTATCTGTATCATTAACATGGGGGGTTTGCGATCTCCAGGGGGGGATATGTGATTTCCTAGGAAATCACAAGTGGGGGTTTGCGATTTACAGGGTTTGCGATTTACAGGGTTTGCGATTTCCTGCTACACCGTATCTCCAGCGTATTTAACATTCCAGCGATGGAGTAATGTATGTAATATTGGTCAGAGTTCCAACACTGACCAACATTACATACATTACTCCATCGCTAGAAGTTTTGTAAACGTTTTGAAAACGTTTTATGAGGCACATGAACGCGCTCATATGCTAGCAATACATCAGAGATACGTCCTGCATACGTTACGTACATTGTGTGTACTTTGTGTATACACCCATTTTTACCCCCCCTTCCCCCGCTGCTGAAAAGTTCAACAAATACCGATGTACTGGCAAATTTTCTAAAGTTGAGAGGGGCTGATGCTTTACGTCGTAGTGTGACAGGGCCTTAACTCGGAATTAACACCAGCTTATTCAAACATTCCGTTACTGCAAGCACCTCTGTAGTTAAAGTTGCATAGTCCGATGGTTTTGAGTTCCTCCAGGTCACGGGGGCGAGGGAGGCAAGGTGGAGGCGATCCACGCTGGTGACCTCGGCTGGGGTGAAACCTGAATCACAGGCCCGGGTTGTTCGGGAAGTCGTCGTGAGTGGGATTGACGTAGTGGAGCCCAAGGCGGGCCACGTCGGCACGGGCCACCTCGGCCGATGGGCTGATGAGGTTGGCGCGGCTGAGGGCGTCGGCGAGGATGAGGTCCGCCCCGGGCTTGTGCACTATGGTGAGGGTGAAGGAGCCAGTGGCGGCGAGGAGCCAGAGCTCCCGAGCGCATGTCCCGAGGGTAGGGTCCCGGGCGCGCCCGCATTCGAGGGAGGCGGCGGATTCCATGTTGTCCGTGTTAATCACCATGGTCGCCCCCGCGATGTCCTTGGGAAGGAGGGCGCGGAGGGCGACTACGAGGTTAACCGCCTCCAGCTCGTGTATGTCGGGGAAGTGCCCCCGGATGGCGGGGGAGTACCCTCGGGCGTAGCAGTGCGTGGCGGAGTACGCCCCCCCACCTGAGAGACAGGAGTCATACTCGATCACGTAGCGACGCCCCTCCGGGGCGCGGAGGAGGTGGAGGCCATTGGAGGCGCGGCCGTAGAGTGCGAACCACCTGAGGTCCCAGAGGGCGTCGTCGTCGAGGGTGAGGGAGGCGCAGCCGAAACAACTGCAGAGGGCCCCAAGGAGGCAGCTCATAAATTTTCGGGCCGGAAGTATGCAGCTGCTGACGTGGTTCAGGTGGCCGAGGAGGCTCTGAAGCTCGCGGCTGGGCGAGTGATGCGGGTCTCACATGCGAGGATGACGATGACGATCCACAACGCCCCTCGACCTTGTCGGGGGCGTTGTGGATCGTCATCGCCTCGCTGTCCAGGGCGAAGCCGAGCCAGGTGAGGCGGACAGCGGGGGGATGACACTTCCTGGGGGCGACCTCAAGATCGAGGGCGGCGACGAGGGCCAGGAAGGCGTCAAAATCCCTGGCAGGCCCTCAGGTAGGAGCCCTTGCACCCGACAAAATCGTCTACCTAGACCAGTGCGTGGAAGCCGTCGCACCGGAGGATCCAGGTGACTGCGGCCGTGATGCGCATGCACGCCGCGCCCAAGGATTGACATCCAAAGGGGAGGGCGAGGTGTACGTAGGTGAGGCCATCGAATGTAATCCCATATAGAGGGCAGGAGAGGGGGTTGACACGGAGCTGACGGTATGCCCGAGAGATGTCGGCTTACCAGGTGTAGGTCCCGGATCCCTCGCCTATGAGGCGGCGGCCGACATCGGCGACTGAGGGGAGGCTATGTGTATGGGGTTTGCCAAGGTATTCCCGGCAGGGGATGCCTGCGTTGACGCTGGACCCCATTGGGAAGGAGAGGTCGACGATGACCCACCTCTTGCCCAGGTCGGAATTGGGGCGGGTCATCATGGGGGAGACCTGGGTCCAGGGGGGTGAATGGGGGTACACTGAATGGGCCCGCAAGGGCGCCGAGGGCGAGCTCGGTGCGTATGAACTCGCGTATGTGGGGGGCGTGCTCGGGAGCCTCGCGGTGGTTGGTGAAGGTAGGGCGGGGGGTAGGGGCGGAGTAGTTCGAAGGGAAGCCAAACTCGAGAATGTCTAGGAGGGCGGGGTCGGGGTAGTCACAGAGGCGAGCGCGCCAGGCGGGGATGTGGAGGCCGGAGGGTAGGGGGATGCGGGCGGCCAAAAAGTTGGGGAGGCCCGCTTCCCTGAGGGTATGCCCGTGTGAAGGTGGGGTACCTGGCTCAGGCCTCGCCGGAGGCGTGGGGCCAGATAGCGAGGAGGGTGGGGCGGTATTGGTGGGGGGAGGGGCCGCAGGAGGGGGCAGTGGGGAGGGTGTCCTGAATGTGGGGGTCAACCACATCTGCAATCGGTTCGCTGAGGTCATGGTCGGGGGGAGGGGCGGGGGTGGGGGCAGGGGAGGAGGTGCGCCGGGGGGCGGCGAGAGGGGCGGCGAACCGGTCAGGGGTAGGGGGGGGGCTGGGTGGAGGGGAGCCTGCGGGGAGGCCGGGCAGCAGGCTGAGGTAGGCGGTGTCGCCGGGGGGGGGGGGGCTGCGTTTTGTGCGGGGTGTTGGGTGTCGGGGGGGTCATCAGGTTGGGCTGATTGATGCCATGTGTGCGTTGCCGTTGAGGCGGCACACTGGCGTGTGTGTGTTACCGCTTGTGTCGGCGTCTTCACCGCAGGGGAGGGCAGGTGGGTCGGGTGCGGTTTCCGCTGCAGGGCCGGGGACCATTGGTCGTGACAAGCCGGTTGAGGGGAGTGATCTGCGGGAGGTGTGGTGGGCGGCATGTGTGGCTTGGGGGAGCCGGTTGAGACCGGGCTGGGCGGGAGGGCATGGCGGATCAAAAATCCGCTGAGGCAGCAGGGGTCGCGCGCTCACGGCGGCGCTTGCTGAGGCATACCGCCTCGGAGTGGATCGTTAGAATTTTTCTAACGTTGTCGCAGTAGGTGCATGCGTGGCACAGTAGGTACATGCATGGCACAGTAGGCGCATGCGCTTGCTGCTTGGCGCCTCCCTCGCCCTGGGTCTCGCCCGCCCATGCTTGGTCTTAAGCCGCCAGGTCCCAGTTCCAGGAGGGGCAGGGGGCGCCGTGGGCCTCCCGGCTGTAGGGGATGCGTGTGTCAGCCTGGGAGCGGGGCTGAGTCCTAGGGCGGGCCGGGTCTGCAGGGCGGCTTGTGGTGGAGGAGGAGGGCAGGGCTCCGGGGGTCGTGGTCAGGGCCTCCATTCTAAGAATGTTGGTGGGGTCCTGGCGATGGGGTCGTGCCATCCGCGGGGTAGCCTACCATCTGCGAACCATGTAAAAATGGTCTTGGAGTACCGGCGGACGGTAGGCCAAGGATGCACGAGGTTATCGCGTTGTATGGTGAGGGCGTGGTGGTTGAGCCCCGGGAGAGAGTGGGTGGGGAAGGCGGGGTGAGCCTTGAGCATTCGAAGGGCGAGCGTGTACTCGTCCTTGGTAGCCTCGCCCCTTTTTACTGCCTTCCTCTCCACCCCTCTCTCGATCAAGTCTCAGGGGAAGATGTATTGATGCGAAATACCTTTTCGGCGACCTGCGTTGTGAGTCTCGGCCGAGGCGAAAATGTCTCTGACGGCGTCGGCCTCAGATGTGGCGGTGTGAGCGTCCGGGTGGCGGTAGTGCAGTGGAGGCGGAGCGAGTCCTGGTGCCAGGGGCGGTGGTTGTGAGGTGGCGTAGTTCCTCGCGAACATCTGGTACTGGGGGTGAATCGCCCCCAGGGCCGCTGGCTGCAGCGGCGGGGGCAGAAAAGCCCCCCCCGACCACATGGGCGAGGGCACTGGCACGGGAACGGTGGTGGTGTAGGCCTGGTGAGGCGTTGCGGGGGCGGCCGGTGCGGAGGTGTCATGGCAGTTCATGGCGTGTCGTGGCAGTTCATGGCGTCGAGCCTGGATGTGAGGCGCTCCAGGGCCTTCACAGTCTCATCCATGGTGACATCCGCGGTGTGCACCCACTCGGCTGTGGGGCGGCTGCGGGCTCCCAGAGGCGAGGAAGGTGGTGATAAGGGGGGCGAGCTGACCTCCGATGCTCTCTGCGCCTCCCTCCGTGCGGCGCGTCGGCCCCGTCCCTTTCCCGAGGGCATGGTGGATGTGTCGGCCGGGATGTGTCGACCGGGATATGGAGTGTGTAGGCCCGGGATGGGTCGACCGGGATATGGAGTGTGTAGGCCTGGGATGCTGTGTCGGCCGGGGGATATAGAGGATAGCCCTGTGATGAACCGTGTGTAGTGCCGTGTGTAGAAAAAAGCGTAGATAGGCAGCATGTGGGATGAGGGAGGCGAGTGGCATGAAGCAGCCAGGCGTGCGGGTTATAAGGGAAGAAGCGCGGGAGATTATGTAAGGAGCAACGGTCGGGGAAGTGAGAGGGGGGGGGGTCTCCTTCCTTGCCTCGCATCAACCGCAATGCAAAGCTTCTGTCCTGCCATATCTCTCAAGCTTATCTTTCTTTTCCAGGTAGGAAACACTACCAGGACTTCCTGTTCTGTAGCTGCATGGACCGGACAGAAATGCTTGGCCGGTTAGGTTTCTGGCCAGTTACACCTACAACCCCTACCTCTGCCATTGACATGCGCCTGATGGGCCGTGCACCCTCCTTCTTGCTGGAAGGACGTGTTGCCTTGAAAAAGTTTTGTGCCACCACCACCGATCATGTACAGAGCCTGCCACACACCAAGGAAATGAAAGTAACATAGTCCGGGGGAATGAATTGTCATGACACTGGTGATTAATAACCCAGCTAACAAAAAACCTATATCGTATGCAGTTAAAATTTGTAGATGATATTATTTTATAACGTCACACTTGTTTTGTTAAAGTGTACTATTACTAAGTGTACTATTTGTCCGTGCAGCCACTGCAGGGACAAATAGTTTTGGCCTGTCTTGACATGTTCTTGCCGGTGTGAAACCTCTATTTGCTCCCGGAGAGAGTGCCACTGGTAAATGGCAAAAGCCAGCAGCACTTCAACACTTTTGCAGGCAGCTTTCATGAAATGAGAGAGCTAAATGGAGAGCGGCACTCAAGTAATCAAAGCAGTCTTTGTCGCATCGCGACCGACTGCATGATGATGATGATGACTATTACTAAAGTGTAAATAGCGTTGTTGTATTTACTCTACCTTCACATTCGCTATCAATAACTGTAGAAGACCTCTGTCAATGCTAAGCTAACAGTATGCCGTTTGACACCTACTTGCACTGGCAGATGCCGAAATCTTTCCCCAATTTTAGAAGATCTCTGTCAATCCTAAACTAACAGTATGCCGTTTGGCACTGGCAGGCGCTGAAATCTTTCCCCAATGCACCAATTGGCCTATTTTCATGAGACTGATTCATATTCTTTTATAGTGCAAGACTATGCATTTTGCTTTCTTAACAGTTTGCACTATATCGCGCTATCCTGGAATGTGCTCCACAACACAGACAGTGTGTTTAGGATGTGCATCGCTCGACTGATCTGTTGCCGGACTTCCCAGATGGCAGCAAATCTCCCATCTGTGAACATACCAAAGATGAACTACCACTGGTATTGAGTCTCGATGGTAATTTCCGATTGGTGCAGAAAAGTATGGCAGGTCCCAGCTTCTATCCACCACAGCAAGGGACAAAATTCTTCATTCCTCCCAAAGATGTCAACCCTTATCTTCGAGATGCTAACCAGCCGGCAAATGTAGATGTATGTATTCTGCCTCAGAAGTTATTTAACTAACGTACACCTGAATCTTTAGTAAACAGCTGAGTTGAATGTTAGTAGTGAACCCTTATTGGTTCTCACAGTGAACACCAGGTGGCAGCACTCTGCAGTCTGCTAATACTAGATCTCCCTTAGTACTATAACTATGATCATTACCATTAACTTAACGGTCACAATCTCTCGTACTACAGTGTTTGTGCCACCAAAAGCCATACTAACAGCCATGTCATGTCAACCAATTTGCAATAAATTTGACAGCGCAAACCAGACAGCAACTGGACATGCACAGCAATTTACACTACATTTCACAGTGCTACTATAGAATACTTTTTTTTTCATGTTAACAGCTGTGTCATGATTTCTGAGCCGGGGGTTGTGGCGTCTTCATTAACCGTGGCCTTGATGTTACTGCGGTTTTCGGCTCTGTCTTTGTCCACGACCATCCCTGCCACTTCATAAACATGACAGCTGGAGAAAAGTAGGTTTGAGCTTTTATTGCTTCTTTTTGTAAGGCTTTTAACAGTTTGTAGATTGCCAACATTCCCAAATCCAGTTCTCACTATATCAATAATGCTGACTCGACAGCTAACCTTGTTGTTTACCATTAAACCTGCTGTTGAACGTGGTTGAGATAGGTTTTCTGTTTCTCCTGTGGCAGGTGGCAGTCTGTTCCGAATGTTTGCACTTATGTTAGCTATGTCTGTAATTTTGTTTGTAGAATGGGATATCCAGTCTCTGTCTTAAAGAGAGTAAGCGCAGGCTGGCGGGCGGGAGGTGAAGATCTTATACGATGTTGCCTGCAGACTTCGCCCACAGTTGGCAACTTCCGGGGTGCCCATGCAGCAACTCTCTCTTGCAGTACCAATGTTCCATGGTTACTCGCATGATGCCGGTTGTCAGGTATATACTATTGGCCTCTCTTCCTCCACTTCTGCCCCAATAACTTATATTCACTTCTATAAGGTTTAAATTTTACATTTATAACAGATTTCTAGTACAGCATGATGTGTCATCATGCTGTTTCTCCGCTATATCCGATAGCCTTTCTTCCTCTAATTCTGCACTGTGATAATTGCTATTTTTAGGATCAACTTTTATAACCATCATAGCTATTAAACAGGCTATTTGTTGTTTCACATGTTCTTTTCCTTCTCATCCATTGTTTTTCCACATGTTCTGTTCTTGTCAACCATTGTAGGTTCAATATAATACACGGCTGATGCACGACTTCCGGATGGCAGATGGGGAAAACATCGAACCCTGGGATGAATGGTGTACATCACCCGTGAGATGTCAGCAACCCACCGACAGGACATACTGGTCGCGGCATTGATGCACATGAGCCGGAAATCCATCTCTCAAGCGCCTAGTACACTGAGTCAGAGTCTGCGCTCTGCTACGCGACAGGCAGAAACAGCACGGGCTGATATCTTGAGGCTGTGTGCCACAGAGATAGGTAACTCAATTTTACTATATAAATATATATTAGGTTAAACCCCTTGAATTTAGGTTTGATTAAGTTAATCTCCTAAATGACAGAATTTGTCTGAAGCAGTGGAATTTATTACCTTTCTTTATATTAATGTTTGCTCAAGTGATTACCCTGTCCCGTGGGTGAATTTAGGTTAAACTCATTTAAATTACGACATTAAAAAAAATAATTCAGTGGATGGAGAGGCCTTAACTCCGGCCACCATTGCCATATGGGCTGGGAACTTCCAAGAAAAGTATGGACAGATCTATAGGGTGTGTAAACCAGCTCTATCACCTCAGGAGAAGTATGCACGCAAGCTGAACAACTACTACTCCCTGGTATGCCATGTGGTGGAGCAGTCATTGCTGCCTGCTGACATCCAGCTGAACGAAGAATTAGCCACATGAGTAACAAGCTTATGAAACTGAGGATTTAAAAATCGCCGAAAATCCCAACTAGTGACTATAGTATTCTCCTTTTAAATAACTATATAAATACACCTTATATAATCCTCCAGCTCGTCCTCCCAACTAGTGACTATAGTATTCTCCTTTTAAATAACTATATAAATACACCTTATATAATCCTCCAGCTCGTCCTCTAGGTCCGCCACTCGCATCTCGGCCTTAAGAGTGTCGATCGCTTCCATCGCGTTCTTCTCATGCTCGACCAGCATAAGGCCCCCCATAGCTGTCGTAGTCGACTCAATGTCGACCGTATCCTGGTCGACTGCCGATCTCGAAGCCTTCGCTGAAGCTTTACCGCTGCGTGTGGACATCCCAATGTTACAGGTGAGCGTGTCGATGCTTCTCCGGTCGCAGGTACCTTGGTCGTTTTTATCATGTGGAACGCCACAGTCCGAGCAGTAGCCCGTACCTGGCATCATACGGTCTGTACTAAGGGCCAAACCTGGCCGTACTATGGTCCGAATCCGTAACGACCGTTGAGAAAATATATATAAAAAACGAACAAATTTCCGTCCAGAATTATCGAGAAAAACTGTACGGATGATATTAACTTTTGCAAAGTACGGTCATCTTGTCGATCCTATATGAACACACAGAACCGTTAGCCGTTGTACAAATTCAAAAAGTTTACGAGGTTACTAACGATATAACGAGTATGAGTTTAAAGCATGATACCGTCTTCCGTGTGAAAAGTCGTCATTCAAGCGACCGTCGAGTATTAGTTTAGACCACGATACCGTCTTCCGTGTGAAAAGATCATTCCTCCAATATTTGTCCAACCGACACGCAGAGGTCGACACACAGGTACGGTCGTCCGATTCGTGGACGACAGGTAGAACAGGCAACACAGGTAGCTCGTAGACTGTGTTGCCTCTTGCCAGTTTGAAATCAGGAGACTGACAGGCAGGTCAACGATTGGAATAATATGTGTAAAGAAAGTATACGAAATAATAAATAATAATAATACTCCGCCTATTTATATCTGCATAATTAATTATACATCCCATAAATACACCCTATATAAGTTTTGATCCAATAGTTTGAATCTCCGTGGTTTATAAACATATAAAAGAGTTGTGATTGGACAGCATTTGGCTGAGTACAGTTCCCTTCACCAAGCAGTAGAAGATGAGCATTAGACGGTGCTCACCACGAGTTATACAGGGTCACTTTGCGCTGTCTAAGATTACACATTTCTAACCCAATATAAGCACTACATATTTCTGTACATTATGCCATGTTTTATATCATCAATTAATAATTTACATACAGTCTTTTCACTTTTGCCAGAATCTAAGTCAGTATAAGCACTGCATATTTCTGTACATAACCACAGTTCTATACGTCTACTACGCATATATCACAGCGGTTAGCAGTAGATGATGAGCAATAGTCAGTGAGCAATAGGCAGTGATCAATAGACAGTGAGCAATAGACGGTGAGCAGTAAACGGTGAGCAGTGGACGTAGATAATCGTGAGCAATAGGGAGTGAGCAGTAGATTCTGAGCAGTAGTCGATGAGAATTAATCATAGATAATTCAACTTGGTCAGATGAGAATTAATTGTAGATAATTCAACTTGGGCAATTGGCGGTTAGCAGTAGATGATGAGCCGTAGTCGGTGAGCAGTAGACAGTGAGCAATAGTCAGTGAGCAAGAGACAGTGAGCAGTAGACAGGAAGTGAGCAATGTATTTGCATATTTATGTGTGTATTGATATGAGCAATTTAAGTTAGCAATGTTAGTGAAGTGAGCAATAGACAGGAAGTGAGCAATGTATTTGTGTATTTATGTGTGTATTGATATGAGCAATTTAAGTTAGCAATGTTAGTGAAGTGAGGGCTGTATTTATGTGTATTTTGTGTGTATTTCGGTGTATTTATAGCAGTAGGCGGTGAGCAGTAGATGGTCAGCAGTAGATGGTCTACTGATGGCGAGCAGTATATGGTCTACTTCTCACCGTCTAATGGTCATCTTCTACTGCTTGGTGAGCAAGAGACTGAGCAACATGCAGTGAAGTGAGCGATGTATTTATGTAAATTTATATTTGTATTTTGTGTGTATTTTGTTGTATTTATGTGTATTTATATGTGTATTTTGTGTGTATTTCGTTGTATTTATAGCGATGTATTTATGTGTATTTATATGTGTATTTTGTGTGTATTTTGGTATATTTATAGCAGTAGACGGTGAGCATTAGATGGTGAGCAGTAGATGGTCTATTGTTCAGTGGAGGGAGAGTAGATGGTCTACCGCTCACTGTCTAATGCTCACCTTCTACTGCTTGGTGAGCAATAGCCTTCTGATGCAATTGTTGTAAATTAAATGTGTGTATTTCGGTGTATTTATAGCAGTAGACGGTGAGCATTAGATGGTGAGCATCAGATGGTCTATTGTCTATTGTTCAGGACAGTAGATGGTCTACTGCTCACCACATTATGCTCACCTTCTACTGCTTGGTGAGCAATAGCCTTCTCACGCAATTGTTGTAAATTAAATGTGTGTATTTCGGTGTATTTAGAGCAGTAGACGGTGAGCATTAGATGGTCAGCATAGATGGTCTATTGTCTATTGTTCAGGGCAGTAGATGGTCTACTGCTCACCGTCTAATGCTCATCTTCTACTGCTTGGTGAGCAATAGCCTTCTGAGTAAAATCTCTGCGATATCTATTTATATGTTTAACCGTTCGGGCTATTCCACCACCCCCGCTGAAGGCGAGCCTAACAAGTTAAGATTATGTAATTGTTTCCTTGTGTTTTTCCTGGGCCTGCCGCGGGCCACCGCAGCCCCTCATCCCGTCTGCAGGTCGTCCGTCTCCGTCGGTCTCTGCCCCGTACTGAAGGCGGCCAGCCAGAGTTTCGTCTAAATACTGTATTTTGCCATCGTGCGCATTTATCGGCCTAAAGGATATTTACATTAGGTTATTTCAACTAACTGGCTGTCCCCTCGCCGTTCGGGTTGTATTAATGTTCCTAAATTGATCCAGAACTAAGCAGTCCAGCTAGTGTTGCTGCTGCTGTCATGGTGAAGCCGCCTAAGAGCATGTCGTTATTTTAGCCCAAAAGTATTAAGCTTATCCATGATAGGCAGTATAAATCTAAAACAACAAGTAACACTACGTTAATTCTGTTAATGGGGGATGTTGGCCCGCTAACATCTGTAATTCGCTAACGAGACGCCAGGTGGATCCTGGGTCAAGCCGCGCATTCGTCACTCGCCCGCCGACTCCCGAGCAGGCAACAGCTAATTTCAACAAGAAGCACTCTCATCCAACATGCCGCCCCCCACTAGGAAACGCCGTGGACGACCCCCTGGCTCGTCTGGGGTTTCTCGGAGAGGGCTAAGACCACGCAAGAAGGTTTCATCCTGCCGACCACTTTCATCTTCAGAAGATTCCAGCTCTGATGCCGCGTCCATCCTAGACATTCCAGGCTCTACCCCAGCCTCAGCCACCGGCAGTCTCTCCGGCCTAGAAGCCAGACTGGCGGCTCTAGAGCAACGAGCTGCAAGACCAACTAGACACACTCCAGTGCCAGGCCCCTACTCGCCTCCGCCTCCAGCTTCAACCCCTCGATCCGGGTTCTCCTCATTCTCACCGACTCCTACACACCGCGCCCCCGAGAGGGTGCCTCCTGGGGTTTCCCGTCTCGCCTCCTCCACACAGCCGACGGCTAACGCTCCGGTCCCGGCCGCTCCACAGCCCACTCCACCACCGCCACCGCCCGCCCCCGCCGCCCCGCTCTACCAACACCAGCAGCCTCAACCCCCCATCAACGCTGACTACCTGATCAACTCTACACACGCGCTACACAAGCCCCCAGGTACTAAGTTCTATCCTCATAATTTCGTAACCCGGGGCGATACTTGCAAAAAGATTGGCGTGGGTGAGGCAACCTGGGCTGAGTATTTCTTCGCTATTAGGCTAATGCTCGCCCAACCTGACTTTCCTAGACCCTGGGTTCCAGCGGTGTTCCAACACGAAGAAGACCTAGCTAGAATGGCGATCACCTGGGACTGGCCCACCTGCCGCCGGTGGTCCGAAAGACTTTTCCAAATGGTAGCAGACGGGAGGTTAAAGGACGGGTGGCTAGATGCGATAGCAATAAAGGACGTTCAACGTGACGTCTCAACCGAAGCAGTCAGGGTGTTACAAGCACGGGGGGGGGTGGCCAATACGCAGCTGAGTCTAGGTATCCCCCAGCAACCACCCCTCGTCCTGCAGCGCAAGCTGCCCATACTGGGGCCCCTGCCTCTAACGCTCCTGTTAACCCTCTCCCTGTCAACCAGAGAGAGGAATATTCCAGAGACACGGACGGGAAGCCCTGTTATAACTGGAACTGGGGTAAAGAGTGTGGGTTCAACACGTCACACGGCACTATGCCCGACCGAGCCCCCCACATCTGTGCGTGGTGCGCTTACAAATTTAAGCGCACCCTGCAGCATAAGGAGCAGGACTGCTTAAAGAAAAGGAAGTTCTTAGACAAGAAAGCAGCAGAGGCAGCAGGCACTGGTGTAAGTTATAACGATATCTGCTCAAATACTGAATCCACTGTTATGTTACCAAATCTAAAAGAGAGTAATCTTAATGAACCGCTTACTGATAACATGTTGCCACAATTTCCATTTAACTCAGCCGTATCACTGGTAACTAAGCAACCGCTGAGCGCTAATCTCGATGACCCGCAATACACTGATAACGGTAACTCGGCTGAACCGACACAAACATTATGTATCAATCCTAAACATCAGCTCGTCTCGCAGCCTGAGAAAGTCAAGAATAATAATACTCGATCTAATGCTGTAAACATGACTATCAAACCTGTAACTCTGTTGAATCCTCCGTTAAATGTAAATAATCAACTGTCTTTTCCATCGCTAACAACTAACTGGTTCGACGCCCCTATCGAAACTGTATTATCCGCCCTACCCAAAACTCAGTCTCAAACATTTACCCCCCCCCCACACCATTGGACTTTAAAGACTCCCTATGTACTTTCTGGCCCTTTACTGCAGAAACAGCATGGGTAACGCACAGTTCCCCCTATAGCCAGATTTACAATGAAGTTCGATCAACTGGTCTTCCTAACTACATGGGAGCAAAAATATCGCTTCCTTCTGGACTAAATATCCCAAAATGGCGTGCAGCTCTTCTTAACTACCCAGATGTTTTACTAGTAGATCATCTAGACTTTGGTTGGCCTATTGACTACACCTCCACGAAGATACCCATCCCCACCTATAAGAATCACTCAAAATCAGCTGACGATACCACACATATCTATGCATTTCTAGACAAAGAAATATCACTAGGTGCGCTACTAGGCCCTTTCCAGACCCCCCCATTTGAACCATGGTGTCAAATTAGCCCAATGATGACACGACCAAAAAAGAACTCACTACAAAAAAGAATAATCATTGACTTGAGTTTTCCGAAAGGGGAAAGTTTAAACGCGGGTATAGTTAAAGGATATTATCTAGGCAAGCTCTTTAATTTCTTCCTTCCCTCGGTATCAACCCTTACCGACAGACTTACAATCCTAGGCAGCGGTGCCTGGATGTGGGGCGGTGACCTAGCACGCGCCTATCGCCAGCTAAGAGTCTGCCCTCTCTCCCTTCCCCTCTTGGGTATATCAATCAATGATAATATATATATAGACCTAGCACCTCCCTTCGGATGTAGAACCTCTGCATTAGCATGCGCACGTACAACTAGGGCAATCGTGTGGTTATTACGCAACCAATCTATTTTCTCGTTGTGCTACTTAGATGATTTTATAGGTATCGAGGAAAATGAAACAAAAGCCAACGCTGCTTACGATGAATTCATAAACCTAACTTCAGAGCTCGGCCTAAACCTAGCCCCCGAAAAATGTACACCCCCCTCTACCTCCATCACCTGGTTAGGTTTCCTAATTGACTCCATAACAATGACAGTTACCCTTCCCCAGGATAAATTACAGGATGTATTAGATGAATGCCAAATCTGGAAAAATAAACGTACCTGCTCCAAGAAGCAACTACAAAGCCTAGCAGGCAAGCTGCAACACCTATCTAAGTGTATAAAACCTGCAGTCAGATTTTCCTTGAAGCATTACGAAAAGCCCCCCATACAGGTCAATACATGTTCGATAAGGATATGCTGAGGGACCTCGAATGGTTTCAATGTTTCGCATCCGCATATAACGGTAAGCAATTGTTACCACAAGCACCACGAACCGAATGGGTAATAGAATGTGACTCCACCTTAAAGGCAGGAGGAGCATTTTCCAAAGTAGCGTTCTATAAATCTAGTTACGATTCAAATCTACTACAAAGAGACCTAGCCATAACCCAGCTAGAAGCACTTAACCTGGTACACGCTGTACACATTTACTCCCACAAGAACCACATGATTATCTGATAAAAGTAAACACCGACAATTTATCATCACAGCAGGTTCTAGAATCAGGCAAAGGTAAAGACAAAGTCCTCTGTGCGTGGCGGCGTCAGCTATGGCTGATTGCAGCTCATAAAAATTGTGAGCTTGAAATACTCCATAAACCTGGTAATGAACTAATACTAGCCGATGCCTTAAGTAGAGCCCCACACTCCAATACAGCTGCAAGCAAAGCACAAAAAATGTGTGCCGATCGAAATCTTCTTGAAATAAACGTTAACATCTCACTTAACATCTTATCCTGTAACATCTAAATGCTGTCACTGGAAGATAGTAATTCTTTTGCCTCTATCTTCCAGGATACGCAATGAGTCACCACAACAGACTCATAAACCTCTACACCTGCGCTCTGGCCCCACGGACGTGGCAAAATAAAGCGGCCCACGTCCGGGTGTACATTGACTTCTGTCACAAGAACAAGTTACATCCAACTTCCCCGTCCACCTACGACCTTATGTCGTTCTTGCTTTTCCTCTCCGACCGGCTCAGATCGCCCGGCGCAGTCTTGAATTACTTCAGCTCAGTAAAGGTGTGGGTGCTGAGCACGGCATGTGGGGGTGCGGCCTTTGAAGCCCCGGAGCTGAGCACGTTCAAGCGAGGTATCTTAAAATGTCTAAACATGTAGTCGCTAGAGCAACTCCTGTCTCCCCCCGAGAATTTAAGGCTATCATACTGGCCTTAACAAACATGTCACCTAGGCCGCATGTAATCATTATCGCGCTATTGATCGCCTACCTGACACTGATCAGACAGTCAAACATTGCAAACCTTTCTGTTGGAGCCACGGGCTCACCACACGTACTCAAGGCTAAGGACATAAGACGACGGAAAGGGGCACTCTCTGTAACTCTGAGGTCCTCTAAGACGAGGTCCTCGTCCGACCCCCCGGTGGTCTTCAGCCTGCCAGCCATTATCGGTTCCCCCTGCTGCCCTGTCACCGCCTGGGATAACTACTCTCGAGTAGGAACCCTGCTGCCAGAGTCCCCTGCTTTCCTCCTACCTGATGGTACCAAGCTCACCCTGACAACTCTTACTAGAGCCCTCAGGGTGGCCTCGTACTCGGCGTTCGGAGTTGACAAAGGTTTAACCCTACATGGACTCAGGAGAGGGGCCACCCAGGCGTGTCAGGGTGCTGGTTTGACCCTAGACCAGCTAATGGCGGCGGGAACTTGGCACAGTACGGCGGTCAACTCCTACTTAAGGGCCTTTCACATCTCAGCAGCTCCCGCAGCGCTCACAACTTTATTGGTTTGAGCGCTGATCGGGAGCTGCTAGTGTACTTACCTACTATACATATCGTCTTAACATGTTTCTTTTTCAGCTTTGATATTCCACTGTGATTTATGTGACTTGCTTTGAACTATCTTGACACTGACCGTCATGAACAATATTACCCAAGAGGCCTCTGTCGCTGCACAGCATTGAAACACGAATGATCACGATCGATACGCACTTATTCAGCGTGAACAGATTCCGACATAGTTGGCCCTGTGCCTCGTAGTTTCATGATTATTGTAACTTGAACAGAGTCATTATATTAAATTCTGTCCAAATAACTTATATGTCGTGTTGTCTTGGTGTCTCGTTGGTGAATTGGGGATGTTGGCCCGCTAACATCTGTAATTCGCTAACGAGACGCCAGGTGGATCCTGGGTCAAGCCGTGCATTCGTCACTCGCCCGCCGACTCCCGAGCAGGCAACAGCTAATTTCACCCTCCCACCCACCCCAAGATACTACTTGAAGGTTTGAGCGCTGATCGGGAGCTGCTAGTGTACTTACCTACTATACATATCGTCTTAACATGTTTCTTTTTCAGCTTTGATATTCCACTGTGATTTATGTGACTTGCTTTGAACTATCTTGACACTGACCGTCATGAACAATATTACCCAAGAGGCCTCTGTCGCCACACAGCATTGAAACACGAATGATCACGATCGATACGCACTTATTCAGCGTGAACAGATTCCGACATAGTTGGCCCTGTGCCTCGTAGCTTCATGATTATTGTAACTTGAACAGAGTCATTATATTAAATTCTGTCCAAATAACTTATATGTCGTGTTGTCTTGGTGTCTCGTTAGTGAATTTGTCTGTTAATGCATTCCCGCAGATGGGTTAATCGACTGCATAAGGCCTATTTAGGCTTAAGGCCCTTAATTACATATAAAGCAATCGAATATCAGGTTTTTTTCCATAGCGGTTAATCTACAATAAGACTGGAGGAAAGTAAAGAATGCAAGGAACGTTCCAATTCACCCTTCCAAGAGCTCGCGACCGTTTATTCTTACCATAACTAACAATGATACCAGCTATACATATACATTATATATTAAGCCTGATAGTTGTTCCCCCCCCCCCAATTTGGAATAAATACTACAATAGTTAATGGTTATTGAAAATTAATTATTCATTATTATATGTTTTTAATTGTATTATTATTATTTTTATTTTTTTTGAATATTATCAATATTTATTAATAATATTTATATTATTGAAACCAATCAATTATAGCCATAGGCTGAGCCTATGTAATGTTAGTATATGTGATGATGGAGTACTACCTTATTTAGTCATATATATATATTGTTCTTATTAATAATATTTGATGATTAAATATTATTTATGGATTTATATATATATATATATATATATATTTAGTAGGACATTTACCCTAGTGGGTAAGCATTTTATATAGGACTAGCCTACATTATTTATCTAATATCTAGGATTAGTTTTTAATTTAGGAGGTGCCCGCACCCCCAGAGGGGAGTGGGTCCTCGTCGTCTCCCTCAAGGGACGAAAAGTTGGACGCATAGTCTACTAAGACGCCCAGCGACTCACCAGTCTCCATTGGTTGTGGACTTGGACTTGGTTGGAGGACTTCCGACGGTCACATCGGAAAATGCGCCGTCGTGCTCACTTTCCTCGTCGGAGGAAAAGTCTATCAGGGTAACCCTGGTGGCTGCTACACCATCAGTGGGTACCGAGATGGTAAAAGGAGACGTGGCAGTTACCTCCGGGTCCGTGGACTCCTGGTTGGTTTCCTCCGCGCCTGCAGACGCTCCCTTCGATAAGTTGAAAGCAGCGGTAATTTTGCACAGGGTATCTTCAATGTTATCCTGTGTTGCTGGTAACAATGGACCAGACAATGATGAATCACCCTTAGGGGGTAGTGGTTTTTCCTTTAGGGGAAACCAAAGGTGCCACCTCTGGCACAGGCGCAACAAATGGCACAGGTGCAACATGTGGCACAGGTGCAACATATGGCGCAGGTGCAACATATGGCGCCAGGGGAGCAGTTTTGTAACTCCCTGGTTGCCATCTTGGAGGTGGTGGTGGCGGTGTAGATGCCGGCCGATTATCTCCAGCTGCAGTCACCTGGGAAGGTGGCAAATCAGCTGGGAAGGAAGCACGAAGCTTATCCTTAGAGATATGGGACAGATCTAGGGAATCAGGGTTCCCGTCCCATTGTAAAGCAGGCACTCCAAATGCGAAGGAGAACTTCATGTTCATCTCTTCCAGCTTGCGTATTTGCTGCTCATGTTGGAGGTTCATGAAGCGATAACTCTCCTCTGCTGCGCGGGTTTTTGCTTTCTCCTCCGCCAAAGCTTCCTGGAACTGCTGGTTTAGAGCATCCCAGATACCATAGGTATGGTTGACGGTGACTGCTTCCAGGCAGTTAACCTAGAATGTGGCCATGTCTCCTACCATATGTTTGAACATGTCCATAGCTTGCAGGGACAGCTTGCACACTGACTGAATCCCCAGTGACGAAAGACGTGTAACTCACACCACTAAACGAAAATGCGCGTAGCCGTAATTTGCAACTCCAGGGGGGCAGGTCTGCAAGGTTTACTGGATCGCTTGGCTCGTCAACATCGATTCCTGGTGTTGGTTAACCCAGGGAAGGGCTATCTGGAGGCGATGCGGCAGTCCCTTTCCCGTATACGGTAAGGCAGATTCCAGTGTCAGAGCTTACAACACAAATTAAATTAACGTATCTATTGAATAAGAGAAATGCTGCCGCGCACATAAGTTATGTACAAAATCGCTCTACAGGCCAGGCCATATCCTTTACAGCGACTTCCAACCCGATTATTGTGTCCTGGCCGCCGGCATCTGCTGGGTCACCACCCAAAATCGCCGGACAAGGGCCACCATGGCGAGGTACACCGACCCCGTGGCGATAATGGCCGCAGTAGGGCTGGAACGGGAGCAGTCGCTAGTACTGCTGCGGACTGTGTTCACGGGGCGGGTGGGGATCGCCACCTTCGCAGGGGTCAGCCTGCGCGACGCCAATAACCCGGCCCGGCGCAGAATGTCCGCGGTCGCCTACGAGGATTACTGCCGGGCGCATCCCGCTGCCCATCCTCAACAGGTGAGCATGGATTACCTCGGGGGGAAAAATTACCAGGTCCCATAGGGGCGTTGTACGATTATATATCTTCTGTCTGGTCTTTTACAGGAAGTCGTGGACGCGGCCGTGGGGCTTATCAACATAATAATCCATGATCTGAACTCGGCTCGGGGAGAGCTGACCTCCGATCTGGCGCGGACCATCCACACTGGGGAACCTCAACATCCCATCCACCGGTACGATAGGCTGGTGGACGGGGTCCACGCCAGCCCACCAAAAAAGGTGGGTGCATTGCCTTTTGGCCTGTTTGAAGGCAGTTCGACTATAATTTAGATATTTACTAGATTTAGTTTTCCTATCATTATTAGATTTCAAAATCAGTAATATAGCGGTTTTTAGGCTCTCATTCGTTAGACGCATTTAGTTTGTGTGCATTTTTATTTTGTGATATCATCTCCAGAATTTCATGTTACGTACGCGTATCAAAGAACTGTTTGTGCCCCGGGATGCGCAGCTGCGCATATATATTTCAAAAGTGTGTTTTTACTATTCCAACAGGGGGTATTATATCATTGTATATTATTATATCATTATATATTCTGGAGTGATGTACCGAATATCATAGGAAGATATTATACGAATGTTAATCCACAATGCATGTCTGCGCATTTTCTGGAGGTGTATTATATAGCCATGGTATTCAATATACGTCGAATATTTAATAGTAAAAATAAAACTGTGCCACACGTGTTATATGTTAACGGACTTCACCACAGCTACCAGGGGCGTGGCTCGAGACCAGTGAAGGGGGTCGGATTAATTACACAGCCGATAAGGCGCTCACCTCAAGCGCGACCCAGATGCTGACCTCACCAGACCTGGGAGGGCTGGAATGAGATAATTAGGCGGTTCGGCGTTGAATGTTTGCGCGGTGATATGGCTGGAATCCCTTCTACCCATTGCTCGTAGCACTTTGTATTCAAGGAAAATGTCAGATATGACCATGTGGTTAACTAGTTTAATATGTCTGTTTGTAATATGCGTATCCATCTTAGGGATCGGCTATGGGCTTTGCCACGCATCACTCAATTATTTTAATACGCTTTGTTTTAGTTTACGCTTCACCAGCAATAAATTGTACAGATATTGTTATCGTGTGTCGTGTATTTTTCCTCACTTTTAAAACATGACTGTTGTATATGGGAATCGTTCATATATTTATTTACTGTCTGTCATTTTACTTGCGAGTTAGAACTGATTTTCTGGCATAAGGATTCCTTACCATGTGTTCTAATCAGTATTAGGCCTTATATATTTTTAGGGCTATCAACGTTAAAATATTGCTGCCAACGGGGTTCCTACATTCTGTCTCATTGGCTAAATTCTGTCTCATTCCACTTGCCAATAACTTTACTTTTCCTAGTATACATGTATGTAACATTATTTCTGACTTGCTATACATGTATGTACGCGGAGCTTCCCACCTTTTTTATGTTTTACGACCTTAACTGTCGCTAGGCCCTGCTATCGGCGCCTCATGGGTGATAGAGGTCGACAGCCGGGCCGGCTCAGAAGGTTGTACAATTTCAAACGCCCTGTGCTTGATTTATGAGCCGCCAAATGGTCGGTTCGTATTACGACCGTCGTGTCAGATACAACTTCCGAAACCTCCCATGGACCATCCCGGTTAGGCGCGAGTTTAATATTCGCGGTCGGCGCGTGGTATCTAAGCACCAAGTCGCCCACAACAAATCGAGGGAATTCCGCATTGCCATAAGAATTTTTATTTCTTTGAATACTCCTCCCTGTACTACCAGCTGGCAAGTATGCTCAGTGACATCCCTCACACTGATAAGCTACTGCTGATAGGAGACTTCAATGCAAGGATAGGAATAGACAATGACAAGTGGCCCTTGGTCATGGGTAAACATGGAATCGGGAAATGCAACTCCAATGGTGAGCTCCTACTGGCTTTCTGCTCTGAGTTCGAACTGATAGTGACAAACACCATGTTCAAGCAGAAGGATGAACGCAAGACCACTTGGATGCATCCTCGTTCCAGGCACTGGCATATGATCGACTTCATCATCACAAGGTGCCGGGATAAGATGGACATCCACAGTACTCGAGCCATGCGTGGAGCTAACTGCTGGACCAATCACCAGATGCTAAGGTCAAAAGTGGCATTCAGAATACGACAAAAACACAACAGGCAAGGGAAAAATAAACTGACAAAGCTCAACACAGCAAAATTAAGTACCATCAGTCACAGGGAGAGCTTCGAGTGGGAGATGGACAGCGCTCTCGCACAATGGGAGGAGAAGGAAAGCCCAACACCAGACGAGGAATGGGCAGCATTGCAGCAGGTTGTATACAACACAGCTAAAACTTATCTCGGCAAGCCAGACAGAAAACATCAGGACTGGTTCGACCCCAACAATCAGGAGCTACAGAATCTTATGAGCAGAAGAGACCAAGCGCACCAGAGAGTGTTGCAGACCAGGAACACTAGATCCACCACTGCAGCATACAAAGATGCCTGCAGATTGCTACGGGCTACGGCAGCTACTGAGGAAGTACGGATGCCCAGAGAAGTTCACAACTATGATCGAGGCTCTACATACAGGAATGATGGCGAACGTTAGCGCTGGAGGGGAAGTCTCGGAATCGTTCGGGGTTACCAATGGGGTCAAGCAAGGTTGTGTACTGGCCCCCACGCTCTTCTCCATCTTCCTATCAGCAATGCTAGACAAGGCTTTCCGAGACATGGGGGATGGCATCTATATACAGTCCAGACAGAGCGCTGACCTATTCAATGTTGCACACTTCAGAGCGAAGACCAAGACTACTCAGATACTGGTGAGAGAGCTACTATTCGCAGATGACAGTGCACTGGTTGCCCACTCTGCTGAAGAGACCCAGAAAATAGTGGACGCTTTCTCCGATGCATCAAAGAAGTTTGGCCTGAAAATTAACATCAAGAAGACGGAGGTGCTGTACCAACTCAACTCTACAAGAACCAGAGAGGAGGAGATCATGGTTGACGGAAACAAGCTGAACTCTGTCCCGGAATTCACCTATCTCGAAACCACTATATCAAGTGATGGACACATTGATGCTGAGATACAGAGAAGGATGGCCAAGGCTAGCGCATCTTTCCGCCGACTACGCCAGAGACTCTGGAACAACCACCATGTGTCCATTCGGGTCAAAGGTAAGATCTACCGGGCAATCGTGCTATCCACCCTACTGTACGGAGCCGAGGCCTGGACAGTGTACAGTCGGCAGGTGAAAAAGCTGCATGCCTTCATGATGCAACATCTGCGTTCAATCATGAGGCTAACCTGGAAGGACAAAGTGACGAATAAGGAAATACTCGAACGGATGGGGCTGCCCTCTATGGAAGACCTTCTGATCAAAAAGAATCTCCGGTGGACTGGACACCTCATGAGGATGTCATCAGACAGGCTACCAAAGCAGATCCTCTATTCTCAACTGTCTTCTGGCTACAGAAAGAAAGGGCGCCCCCGTCTCCGGTTCAGGGATACCATCAAGAGAAACCTGAAGCTGAGAGACATTAAGACCGACTCATGGACGCAACTCTCACAGCAGAGAGCTAAATGGAGAGCGGCAGTCAAGTAATGAAAGCAGTCTTTGTCGCATCGCGACCGACAGCATGATGATGATGATTATTACGAACTCTTCCGTATGCATTGTGGAAACAACACTCCAGCCATCGGATGAAAGCTGGTGTGCATGAATCCCCAGAGTGCTGTTGTAACACTCCGAACTGTAAATCACAGGGTAGGCGTAATTCCTCCCCAAATACTAGTGTATTTGGAGTAACCCCAGTGGCTGCGTGTACCGTGCAGTTATATGCATGTGCCAAGTATTTTGCTTGCAAGTCCCAGTCGCTCTGGTCTTCATTTACCATACACACTAGTGTGGAAATTAGGGTTCTATTAAATCTTTCGACCAACCCATTTGATCTCGGACAGTAGGGGTTGGTGCGGGTTTTATAGCAGCCTATGAGTTTGAGCATAGTCTGAAATAACTCCGCCTCAAACTCTCTACCTTGATCTGAATGTAAGGAAATAGGGGCACCAAAAATAAGCACCCAATTATCTACTAAAGCCTGTGCAGCCACCGCCGCTATCTGATTACATAACAGGTAGACCTGCACATATTTAGTAAAATGGTCTTGTACGACCAACATAACCAAGTTGCCCCGGCTGGTAAGTTTGAAACCAGAGACAAAGTCACAAGATAACCGCCCCCAACGTTGGCCAGTCATTTGTTGTTGTAAGGGCATTTTAGATAAGCCCAGACCAGGTTTAATCGTTGCGCATTTCGGGCATGTTTTAACCCAATCACGCATGCGCGCATTCATGCCAGGCCAATAATACCTTGTGTGCAATTTGTCCAGAGTTCTCTCTTGACCAAAATGCGCCGATGTCTGATGGCAGTGGCAGATCTGTTGATGAGTCATCAGGGTAGCGCTGTCAAGCGCATTTCTGCATAGCAACCCATCTACTAGCATTAATTGATCCCATTGATTTAATAATTTAATAGTTTCAATATTTTCCGCACTCGTGAGATCTTTTGGCGGCCTCACTGTGTGAGTATTTAACAAGGTAATTATTGTGGAACAAGTATCATCTGTGGCTTGAGCCTGATGAATTTCAGCCTGGGTCCAGAAATTAAAATTGCCTTCAACTTCTGTACCCTGACCTAGAGATGCAACAACCGCCGTGTGTGCTCCACAGTCCTCGCATTCTGGTATTCCACAACGACGGACTGGAATGCGGCTGAGCGCATTTGCGTTAATATGCTGTGGGCCGGGTCGATAAGTAATTTGCGTGTTGGTTAGGCCAAATTCTGACAACCAAGCCAACCAACGAACTATCATTCCCTCAGCCTCTTTGAAATTTAATAACCACTTTAACGAGTGGTGATCAGTACGGATCTGGAATTCTGAGTCCCAGAAATAATGTCGCAGCCTCAACCGAGCCTCAACCAATTAAGTGGGGCGAGGGTTGCCGCTCACGATGCTGTTCTTCGGGACATAGCGATGTACCGCCGTGGATGTCCAGGAGCCGAGCTGCATAATCTCAGCGAGGGAGCTGTCTGCCGCTGCACAGGCCTGCGCCCCTCCCCTTCTGAGGCTGTGGAGCGTATAGTCAGTGGGCGACCTCACGCCGATGGCAGCGAGAGCCATGCGGAGGGCAGCAAGCATTACTTGTGGCCGGAGAGGGACGTCGCAAACTAACAGGAACGCCGGATCAGATGAGTGCGGGTGTTGGAACTCGACGTATCGATCCCAAGCCGCCACGGGGCAGCACTGCAACCCTGGTAAGCTTTGGAGGGTGATGCGGTACGCTTGATCGGGCCTCCACCTGGTCTTGGTGGTGCGGACCAGTACCGTGAGCCCTTCCCGTGTTCTAGAAATGTCTGCCCATCTGAGGTAGTGGCCCGGGTCATGAGAGGAGCCACTCGCAAGGAGGTTACCCTGGCGGAGTAGGGTTGCGTAGCCGATCAGGAGGGCCGCCACGAGTACTCGGGGTGTTGGCCCCGCTGCCATCAGGTAGCCTGTCAGCAGTGAGCGGAGGGGCGGGTCTCGGAGTGTGGCTCGCTAGACGTGCCAAGCCCCTTTTCATCAATGCAACCGGGTAAGTGTCGAAAGGGGTCGGGGAACCTCCGAACATGAGCACCCATGTCTTGGCCCCACTGAGATAGTTCATGGCGGCTCCCGGGGTCGTGAGGGTCTCCTTTAAATGCAGTATATATGCCATCACGTCATACTGCGTGGGAGCGAGTGGGTCGAAACAATGCTGAGCTGCAAAGGTGACATATTTCTTCGCTTGGACCGCCTTGTTCCTCCAGGTCCCACTCGCCAGGCCCGCAAAGTATACTTCCAGGATTCTGTCGTGTGTTTGTTTGGTGTAGCCTGTGAATAGAGGGAGCAATTAATACGAAATTCGCAGGCTAAGTTATAGGCCGTGAGTAAAAATGTTCTCAAAACGGACTTCAATTTCAGTAATGCTCATCTCTCTAGTGAGGCGACCTGCCCTGATGCTAGCATCTAAGTCAAATGCCCTCCTGCTCAGGGCATCCGCCAGAACAAGGTCCTTTCCGGGCTTATGCCGTATTTCGATTTCACATCCATTTGTTGCCACGAAGAGCCATATCTCCCTGGCGCATGCTGTTAGTATGGGGTCCCTGCCCGCCCCTGACTCGAGTACCTGTTGGCTGGCGGCGTTATCAGTGTTTACGATGATGAGGTATTCCTCTGGGTGTGGGGGGGGCCAGCGCCCTCATGGCGGCGACCAAGTTTATTGCCTCTAGGTGTGCAATATTGCTGTATTTGGAAATGATACTGTCTGGCTATGCTTTCCCGTAGAAATGCGACTGGGAGAACGCGCCACCCGCTATGAGGGAGGAGTCGCAGTCTATCGTCCATTGTGTATTGGGATCTTTCTTTAGGAGGACCAGACCGTTCGTTCGTGCTGCAAAGTCCAAGAACCATCTCACGTCGTCTTTTAGACCATCCTTAACTGGGTGCCTTCCAGCGGCGGGGGTTTGTCGCAATGTTTGAAATATTTGCGACATGAATCGTCTCGCCGGGACAACACATATCGCGATGTGGTGTAGTCTACCGGCCAATCGTTGTATGTCCTTTTTGGAAGCGGTATTCTTGCGTGTCCATTTCTTGCATTCCGTGAGCGTGTCGTCAAGCTTTTCACGAGGGATTGTGACTTTCATGTCTTCCGCCGATATTTTGAAGCCAAGCCAGACCACTGATTTTGCTGGTGGGTGACATTTGTTGGGCGAGAGTGTGAGGCCAAGTTGGTCCGTCAGGTGAATCAGGTCTCTGTAATAGTCTGGGATCCACAACCAGAAAAATAATTTTGATGTGACACCCCTGCTATAAAGTTTTTGGCAATTGGATTATGTCTATAGGGGTCTTGGACATCTGAAAAGTGAATTTGGACACTTTGAATGTATTGCGCAAATTCGGTAGACACCGTTTTTTTACGATAGGGTGTGACGACACCAGCCGCCTAATTCCGGGGTAGGGGAAACTAAATCTAGTATATCATCACAACGCAAGACTCTACTGCAACAAATTACCACTCATTCTTTTGGTATGGATGTAAGCTAAAACAATAAGCAGAGTAGATTCTGATTGGATTAATTTCAAGGTCACTAGAGGTCAAAAGGTCATGAAGGTTGTGGCATGCCCAAAATCTGGGACTTCCATCAAAGAAGTGCCTATTAATATACCATATCATAAGTTTTTTCACTAAAATACTGTTTCAGTGAACTCCTTAGATCCCCCTGATGATTTTAGAAAAGGGATGTGAGGATTGGCAAAGAACTAATGGCCCGCTGTACATCTTTTACTAAGCGATATTTCAGAAAAAAAGCCAAATTCAGTGAATTTTCCTTCGTACATTTGATTGATATAACTCTCATTATCCAATAGTTTTTTGTTATTATTTGTGAAACTATCAGTAGAAAACGTCTGAACTATCTGGAGATAAGAAAAAAAAACTTAATAAGCAGTATGTTGTCATCCCAAGTTCATCATTCTAACAATAACATATAATGTTCCGATTACAACTGGTCACAGAAGTCAACAGAAAATATAGTTTGTTCTTGGTTACCTAGTCCTCATCACTTTCGTTGTCTTCAGTCAGTCGCCCACATTTGTTTGGGTCCCCATTGCAGGTGCATGCAATAATGCATGCCGATCCGGCCTTTGTGCATGAACAGTTCCTTAAACAGCCCTTCTTGCACTTGCATTACGTCAGTTTTGCAACTGCAGGTTTGTTTGGCTTGCTCTTCATGACAGGAACTAATCTTCCTTTGTCCATATATCTGCCGTACTGTTTAGGTGGGAGAAGAGTTGGATTGCTTAGATGGGCCTGTTTGTAGAGGCTAATGTTGCAAAGACTCCTGAGAATGTGGAAATGAAATGCATCTTCAGTGGGAGGTAGAGAGCGGAGGTCCCGTTTGCTTGACGCAAATAAATGGGCTCGTAACCTATCTAAAGATGAATATCCTGCCCTTCCGTACAAATCACATAAGAAATCACATGCTTCTTTGTACAACGTATCATCTAGGCACACAGTGTTGTGAGCGAAATTAGTCAATGCTGGCATTGAACTGACATGCTGCATTGCTACAATTGCTGCCCTTTTTTTTCCTCTTCTGTATGGATAACTCACTGAGTCA